>APFE030036945.1:0-20417 GCA_000404065.3 Pinus taeda | reverse complement strand
TAAACAGACACAATGGGTCAAATGGTTGCCTCTGGCTGAATGGTGGTATAACACTTCCTTCCATACAGCAACAAAAATGACCCCATTTATGGCACTTTATCGGTATCAGCCACCATCCATCACATCATATTTAAGAGAAAATTCTAAGGTTCAAGCAGTGGAACATCACATCGAACATCAACAACAAGTCCTCCAACTCTTAAAGGATAACCTCGTGTTGGCACAAAATATAATGAAACAACAGGCAAATCAACATCATAGTGAGAGAAGTTTTGATGTAGGTGATTGGGTATTCCTACGTCTACAACCATATAAGAAAATGTCCCTCAAGCAAGCTAAGAAGGATGATAAATTATCACCAAAGTATTATGGTCCATACAAGGTGTTGCAAAATATTGGTACTATGGCATACAAATTGGAGCTTCCTGCAGCTTCTCAATTGCACCCTGTTTTCCATGTTTCATGTTTAAAGAAGGTTATAGGTGACAAGCTCCCAATTCAAACAATATTGCCAGAACTTGACGAGGAAGGAAAAATTATATTAGAATTGGAAGTAGTCACAGAAACAAGAACTTGACAACTACAAAATTGATCAATTTTAGAGTATCTTATCAAGTGGAAGAACTTATCCGCTGAAGATTCCACATGGGAGGATGAGAATTTTATACAGAAGCATCTAGAACTTCTCAAGCGTTGAGGACAACACTTTTTTCAAGGAGAGGGGCATGTTGGGTCCCTATAATACTAGTGATTACCCCATTACTATTGTAGTTGTTACCCTTATTAATATTGTTGTGCACCTATTATCCCCATATTGTTATTACTATGCCCCATAGAATCCCTCTATTGTTATTTTTGTGGCTTTATATTATTATTGTTAGGTCGGCTGGGTTATATTGTGACTCCTTAGACTCCTATATATAGAAAGGAGGTTTTGTCATTTGAATCATCAAAGAATTGTTCATTTATGTAATGTAAAGGAGGTTGCCCCCTCGAACAGCCTGAATTCTAAGGCATTGATCTATATTTTCTATGTTTTCTTGAGCTGGTTTCATAACACATGCCTGCACATATGAGGCTTATGCTAGTTGATAATCAACCAAAGCCTAGTTGTCAAAGCTAGATTTCATAAACCAAGGATATCAATGATATGTGATATGTACATTATTTGCAAGGATAAAATAATCAAACACATGTTTGCAAAGAATCAAAATGGATTCATCAATATGAAAACCCCTTGATCAAGGCTTTAATCTATAAGTGAGAATTATTTGGAAAATTATCGATGGTCAGACAATAGGGTCTATGTTTCCTTGGAGGAAACCGTGCAATCCAACCCTGATGAATCAATAGTTGCATAACACTCTAGATCATCAGGCTTAATTCAATCAATATGTGTTGAATAGAAGATTCGACAAGATAAACTTATTTGTTTGGAATTTCCTTACAAGTCTATTGGATTTTCTGTTGAGAATAATACTGAGAGGGGGGGGTGAATCAGTATTATCAAATTCTTTTTCAACTTATACAAACATTTGCAGATCTGACTAATGTATACCTTCCAAACTTATAATTTAATTTATTCTTCAGATGTTGATCATTAATCTGTGTGTCGAAACCATATAATAGTAAACGGGAAAAATAGAGTAGACAAGCACACCAAAGAACACAAGATATAAGGTAGAAACTCAATGTGGGTGAAAACCACCTGCTGCAATATGTCTCTATCTTCTTTCAATTAGAAACTTCTTTTTACAATGATTATGTACTGGTGCAGTCTTATACCAGCACACAGGCTTCAACCTGTAGAAGGCTACAACCTTCTCTCGTTCTCCAGACTCTCCTGGAAGGGAGCTACAACCCCCTTAGCTCTTGTACTAGCTGAGGTACTAGTACGTAGGTGTTGACCTATTGAAGGCTTCAACCTTCTCTTTTCTTCCAGGGACCATGTTTCATAAATTTTCAAACTGGATCCATGAATATCAATCAAACATCAAATAGATCTGCAATCAACCAACTTCCTTGTACAAATACTGAATCAATAACTTCTTAGCACACAGCAACCAAACACCAATTCAGAACCCTGAATACTGCAATAATAGACAAAAACAGCTAAAACATATTTCAAGCAAACTCTGCAACTTCACCAATAGAAACCTGCGGGTATCCTCACTTCCTCTGTGTTGAGTCTGCGCACCTCCACACCTGCGCTGTGTCTGATCTACGCACCTCCGCACTTGCACTGTGTCTAATCTGCGCACCTCCGCACCTGCACTGTGTCTGGTTTGCGTACCTCCACACCTGTGTTGTGTCTGGCCTGTGCACCTCCAGGTATAGACAATTTATCGGTCTTTAATTATACCCCAGACTATCAGATTTACAGATCTGATCATGCGCCAAAGAGATCTCGAACCATAAGTAGATCCGACTTGTAATACTCAGGTTTCTCCTTGATTCAGGTCCAGCTATGTCTCACCAACTGATCATCAGTATTTCAGATCTTATATTTCTTAAGATATTCAACACCTCCGTCTCCAGCCAAATGATCTCCTTTCATTTTTATAGGCTAGGCCTTACTCGAACCATGGTCCAAAACCATAGAGATCCAAAACTAGGGATCCAAAACCTGGGTTCAATAATTTAGATGCAAAACCACGGACCAAAACCATAGGATCAAAAATGTCAGACTAAATACCATGGACCAACCATAAGATTTCCGACGTGCACGTGTTTTTTCTCTGCATGAAAGTCCGAGTACTTTAGGTTCACAATGGAAATAGGTGGAGTACAAGTGATTTGAAGATCTTGCAATGTTTGCATCATCCAAAGGAGTTGTGTGCAAAAAGATGTTGCAGCTACATATTCTGCTTCAGTTGTGGATAACGCAATAGAGCTTTGTTTCTTGTTGAACCAGGATACTAATTTGGGACCCATGAAGAATGTACCACCACTAGTGCTTTTCCTGTCATCCACGCTTCCTGCCCAATCTGCATTTGTGTGTGCATGAAGGGTGAGATCTATACCTCTAGGATACCATAAGCCATAGTTTTGAGTTCCTTGAAGATACTTGAAAATTCTCTTAACTGCCTGAAGATGAGTTTCCTTTGGATTTGCCTGAAACCTTCCAACTATTCCCACTGCATGTATAATGTCTGGTCGGGTACCTGTTAGATAGAGCAGACTACCAATCATGGATCTATAATTTGGTTGATGTACTGTTGTCTATTCATCATTTACGCTGAGGCTGCATCCTGTCACCATAGGGGTACATACTGGTTTTGAATCCTCCATCCCATATTTCTTCAAGATCTGTTTGAGATATTTTGTTTGTGATAGAAAAATGTCATCTTTGTTTTGCTGGACTTGTAAACCAAGAAAATATGTGAGCTCACCAAGCATGGAAATTTCCAACTCTTTCTGCATCATCAAGGCAAAATTTTGACTCATGTCTTCTTCATTGCTACCAAAGATGATATCATCAACATACACAACAAGTATCAGCAATTTATCATTGTCAACTTATATATATAGATTGCTATCAGTTGATCCTTTTATAAAACCTTGTTGATGAAGGTACTTATCCAACCGATAATACCACACCCTTGGAGCCTGTTTAAGGCCATAGAGAGCCTTTTTGAGTCTGCATACAAGTTTTGGATCATTTCCAAAAATAAACCCATCTGGTTGTTCAATATATACTTCTTCATTTAAGTCTCCATTCAGAAAGGCAGATTTCACATCCATCTGAAATACATTGAACTTCTGTAAGCTAGAGAGAGCAAGGAACATTCTTATAGGCTCAAGTCTGGCAACTAGAGCAAAAGTTTCCTCAAAGTCTATGCCTTCTTGTTGCACATATCCTTTACAAACAAGTCTTGCCTTGTTTCTAACCACATCCCCATTTTCATTCAACTTATTTTTGAAAATCCATTTTGTCCCTATGACATTCTTATCCTTTGGTCTAGGAACCAACTCCCAAGTGTTATTATTTTCAATCTGCTCAAGTTCTTCCTCCATGGCCTTGACCCAACATTCATCTTTGCAAGCCTCTCTTACATTTTTTGGTACAGTGGAGGAGAGCAATGCTAGATAGCTTGAAGCTTCTGAAATGGTTCTTCTTGTTTGTACACCTGCCTCTTTCTGCCCCAAAATTTGAGATTCTGGATGATTCTTCTAAACGTATTTGGATGGAGTCTTTTCTTCTATCCTTATTTGTTCTATTGGTGCCTCATGGGTTTCTTCTTCATCATGAATCTGATTTGATGTTGACAGATAGTCTTTTCCATGTTCGAAATCTTCAAATTTTACCTGCCTAGGAGTGTTTTCTTCTTCGTCAACCACTACATCAATGCTTTCAACAATTTTACCAAGTCTTTTGTTGTAACATTTGTAAGCTTTTCTATGGGGAGAGTAGCCAAGTAAAATTCCTTCATCTGCTCTAAACATTGAGTCAGAGTTGGCACATAGATCATCTGGTATAGGAGGTTGGAGAGATCCTTCCCTCGTTCAACTATCTCCTAACCTCTCATGTCAAACGAGAAGGAAATAAAGTTGTTGACTTCTTGGAAAATTGGAGTTGTGCACATCCAAGGAAATATTTAGAAATGGTATGGCCACCAAACTCTATGGAGGATGATCTGGTTCCCCTCCAAGGTATTCTTGAGCAAGATAAAAAAACATATTCAACAAAAAGAGGTGAGCAAGAATCACCTTCCCTGATTGAGGTATGAGCTGGCCCCATTGGGCTTGTCCTGGCCCAACGATTAATGTGACTCCTGCAGACTGCTTCAGACACCCTCTGCGTGCATGTAGCACTTGGAGAGGTGGCAGTGCACATGTGGAGTTTAATGCCCCAGCTCGAAGGTGGCAGAGGTATAAGGACAGTTGGAACAATGAGAATTATCTTTGGCTTGTTGAGCAAGGTAGTTTGTGAACTTATGTTCCTGTGGATTTGGTTTGAGAGGGTCATTATGGGCAGTTAGTGGTTGTCATCTTCTCCAAGTTTTGGCAACGTTTACTAGTATGTTTCTAACCTTAATTTAGCACCTTTTGTTTGTATGGAGAAGTCTATTCGACCTTTGACCGATGAGATGCATGCTTCTATGTTTTGGGGGGATGGGAATTGGAATTGTCTAAGGCATGGCCTCACTGGGTTCTGGTTGGGGTTGAGTCCATCGTCATGTTCGTCCCAGTGTCTGTTGAGTATAGAATTTGGTTGTCTCAGATCAGTGCTTGCATGGTTTGGGTGGTTAATGGTTTTGGATAGACAAGTTCCCCATGCTCAAGCAAGAAAGAGTCAGAACAGGATTGGTTCTATGAAGAATTTTGTCTGGTTCCAGGGTATTTAGGATTTGAGTGAGCTCGAATTTGAGTCGTGGATGCATGTAACTACAATTATTTCCTCTGTTGGCAGAGGGGTGAAGGTAGAAGAACATTGGTGGTCCATTTTCGGGCCAGTCCAGTCTTGCGGAATCGAGTCTCTTGGGTTGGGAATCCCTGTTTAGCTAAGGGTAAATTCTGATTTCGGAGTCGTTTGTGGCTTCATGTCTTTCACCATAAGCTAGCTTTTGAGCATGGGGGTTTGATTTCTGTGGCCCAGGTTCTCTGTATGAAGTCTTGTCAGACGGGGTTTGGTGGGTTGTGGGCTCCGTGTAGCTACTAGCTAGAATTTCTTTTTAATTCCTTGTACATTGTTCGGTTGGTGAAGCTGATAAGCTATGGGACGTGCTGGTATAATTCTAAGATATTGAACATGAATGGCATGGCCCGTCCATTCAGGCCCTGGAATGGGCAAAGGAAGATGAATGAAAATAGTGGCACCCTTATGCTGTGTTGGCATTCAGTCGATGACAAAATTTGGAGCAGGTTCCTTACTTGGCTGGTTTCGTTTGAATTTGATTTAACAGGTCTACAGAGTGGGTGTGACCCTTGGCAGTGCCAGGCACCCAAGCTGCAACTCTGTTCCAGTCGGTACCCATAGTTTGGAAAAGAGAAGTATTTGTCAGGCAACAAGAAAAGCATGGCCTGGGAAACTGGTACAAGAAAGAATGGTTGTGGGGGCCAAGGCCAGGGAAAATAGAGGAAGTTCCCTTCATCACCAAAAATTCAACCTAACTCTTCTAGTGGTGCTGCTCGGGCGGGTTGTCGGTGCAAGTTGGCCTCTCTCATAATTTAGGAAGCGCCTCAAGCATACCATGCTAGCAGCTCCAACCCAATCAAGAAATTGATTGTAGATTGGGAGACTGGGGAGGATTTCAAATTGAATATGGATGAGTGGAAAGTAGTGATCCCAGACCCAGGCCACACTCATGACAGATCATCTCAATAGAATCAGATAATCCATTTGTTCTGGATGACGAAGAGAATTCTGGTGAAATCTCTAGAGCATTTTCTTCCTGACATGCATGTGGCCCCCCGAGGTCATTTGGATTACACTAAAGGATTTCAAAAAATTAAGTTTCAATTACAACAACTGAGCGTTTAGCTTAGCCGAATTGAGCAACATATCCCTTGCATGCCCCACACGAAGTTGTTGGGTTCCACTGTGAAGGATCCCACTTTGGTGGATTTAGCTAATGATGAGTAGCGATATTGCATCCTTGTTTTTCATTTTGCATAATCGAGTCCCAAAGTTTTAGGCTTATTAGCAGTTATGTTTATATTTATTTAGAAAATAGGAAGCACAAAGACTATCACGTTTATATAGCGTGGCTGGTTAGACTTATCATTTTTTGTTTATAGATGGTATATTTTGTGGATAGGTGGCCAACATATCTGGTTTCCCTCTTGGCAGGTTAAGGCCACCTAAGTCTTAGACATATGGATTTAACCTGATTTATTTATGAAAATTAATGGAAAGGTACCACCAAGCTTAAAAAAAAAATTATATAAAAAACGTTGATTTTGTTTTAATAATTAATTCTATACATATAAACATAAGGTTATATAACTAAGTAAAAATATTTGCAAATGATTTGTTAAGGCATTCCTAGATGTTAAGTCACTAGTTCAATTCCCTCGCGTTATTCTTGGACATGACCATAATATAAGTCTCGCCAATGCCCAACTTAAACTCTTCAAATTTAAATATCCTCTTAAATTCTAACTTTTCAAAAAATTTAGATTTTTTTATTTTATTTTGCAAAAATTTACAATAACCATTACAAAATATCTCATATATATTCAAACTTGTAATTATGTAAAACAAACCTAAAATACAATAATTTATGTTGATGAGTAAATGAATTTAATCAATTTAAATATGTGATGATTTTTCTAGCACGAGGAATTTGGTAGATTCTTTTGGAAACCCATGTTACACTTGTCAAGTTTCATAATTTTAAGTGTTTTGTGCGTTTTTGGTGGTAGTAAATCCATTTTTTTCGCAAGGAAAAAAACATTAGCCCTTCTATTAAAAAAGGTAGTTCAAGTAAATATATTATACCTAGAATGTCTATATATCAAAAAGAAGAAGAAAAATATCTAAAAAAAATAACAAAAATTAGATGAGTCTGTAGTCTAAAATCAAGCCATGTATATATAAATTTACTCCAAAAAATCTTTGACTACAATCCATTTTTACTATTCAAAAGTTCTCAATTTCAAATTATTTGAAAAAACTCGTCTTTCCAACACATTTTTGAATACTTAAACCATTCCAATAAAAAATTATAATTCATAATATGATTAATGAAAAAGACAATCTCATTATCAATTTATAATTCAATTAATCATCCTCCTTTCTTATTATATCTTTATCTTGCAAATGATGAGATTTAACTTTCCACGTTGATAAACGCTCACGTGCTTTTTCCACCTAGCATCACCAATTACCCTTTTAATAATAAACAACAAAGAAATTTAATAAAATATTAATATATTAATGAAAAAAAATATTGATTACTCACCTCTGTCCTCCAATTTGTTCTATAAGTGATGACCATTAAAATTATTGTTTGCAAACATGTTCCGCCTAACATCCCAAGCCATATTCCCTGTTATTAAAATGACAAACATCGAAAAAGTCATAATGACGAAACAAATTTCGATGGTATATTTAATATTAAAATAAAAATAAAAATGATAATTGATTTTAAAATTACGATTAAATTATATATCAGATGAGTATGTAGAATTTTTAGTTTACTCCAAATAAATAATATATAATAATTTTTTATGTAAATTAATTTATGTTTATTTTAATTTGTATTTTATAGAATATAAAAAAATAATTAAAATTTTTGAATTAATTTTTTTGTTTATGTAAAATAGATTTATATGAAATATGTATATTATAGAAGTGCTTTAAGTTTGATCTTTGAACTTTTTTTGTAGTGTTTTGTTTTTTTGTTTAATGGTTACAATTTTGAGATGACTTATGTCTCTACTTTCTCTCAATATTGAAGCTTTTAACAATTTGGTGGTTAATGGGCCAAAATATCAAAAGGAAAAGCTCTCTCGCTTTGTCAAGAAGCTCGCTAAAATTCCCAAAGTCAAGATCGTCTCCTCCTAGTTGCAATCTCGGGTCCTACAATTGGTTAAACGCGGCCTAGTAGGCCAGTTCATAGGGATCTGGCCATCTCTGCGCTCTGTGAAATTATAGGCAGAAAAAAGATGGAAACCCCATATCAAGGGTTCAATGACATCTTCCTTCTATGGGAAGGGTTTTTCTCACCTTCTTTTTTGAAAATAAGGCAGACCGAGGAAGCAAAACTTTCTTTTATGGGATCCCAGGGGCTGTACTTGGATCAATGGATCCTTGATTTCAATCTTAAAAGAGATGTGCCTTTGGTTGTTCCGATGTGGGTGAAGCTTCCATTCCTCCCTCTCCACTCTTGGAATGAAGTAGTTTTCAAAAGTATTGGAAATTCCCTGGGTAAATATATCAATCATGCCTAGCCACAAGAGGGTTTGTTTGCCTATGCAAGAATTTGTGTGGAAGTAGATCTAGATAAGGGGCTTCCGACAACCCTCAATGTGAATCTGGATAACTATTCTTGAATCTAGGAAGTGGACTATGATCCTCTTCCCTTGAAGTGAAAAAATTTCCATGAGTATAACCACTTTGCTAAAAGTTGTGAGAATAAATAGGAGGAACAACAAAAATAAGTGAAAGAGGAAGGTCAATGGTAACAACTAAAGAGAAGAAGAGGTTTTCCAAGACAAGCTAATAATTAGCCTAGATAGCCTAATCCAAATGGGAATAAAGGGAAAGGCCCAACTTCCTAAAAAAAATTAGGACCGGTATAGGGAAAAGGGTCTAGCAAGACCAATGGGAAGAGAGACATCCATAATAGCTATGAAGCTTTGAATCTGATTAATGAGGGAGGAGAAATCTAGTTGAAGAATCCTCTTATTTCCCAAAAAATGAGTCTAATCCCACTTCAAATTTTAGGGTCGTCTCGAATACTCAGAATGTGTTGCCTCTAGAGGATGTCCCAGGTCCTATATAGGCAATTGAAGACTCTTCTTCAGAGGAGGAAGAATATTACTCACCCGGGATCATCAAAATTGACCCTTCCTTTGCGAGCTTTGTTAATGAGAAATTGGAAGCCAAGAAGGAAAAGGAGCAAGAGTGGCTCCATCACAAGGTAGCTAGGAAGACTAATTAGGAGGGGAGAACAAAAAAAGTAGATAAACATAAAGAATTGGGAATTTAGTCAACATTGGATACAAGGTTCATCCAAGGAGGCATAAATACAAGCAAAACAAGAAACTCAACCCTTCATGGGGGGAAACTAAAACACATAGTAAATTAAGAAGATTATCTACTAGAATTGTAGGGGTTAGGGTCTAAGAAAAGGATGTCATAAGTAAAATTGCTAGTTAAAAGAGAAAAGCCCCCAATTCTCTTACTCCGAGAGACTACAATGGGGGAACAAGAAATCCTTCAGCATCAGTACACATTATGGAATGGTAGTGGTATTTTATTAGTGAAATCAAGAAGAATGTCCAACAAAATTATACCCTTTGGGCTTTGTCTTCAATCAAACTATTGGACCAGCATGCATCTCCACATTGGCTAGTAGGGAAATTTGTACATTTACCCTCTCAAAAGCTATGAATTGTTGTTTATATATATATATTATATATATATAATATAATATATATATAGATAAGATATATATATGCGCCTATTCATTTCATGGAAAATATCATGTGTTGGGTCATCCCTTATGGATTTGGGAGACTAGTTTTGGCTAACACAATATATTTGGGAGCAACTTTAATATGACCCTTTTATTCTTGGCAAAAAAAGGAGATAAGCCCATGGGGCATAAAATAGACAGTGATGGGGTGTACTATTAAGGATCTTTGTGATGTGAAGGTCATTGGTTTGAAACTCAATGGGAAAAAATCTAATAATGTTAAGGGCTGGTGTAGCCCAAGTTGGGTGTGATCCTTGATTGATTTTGACAAATTAGATGCCCCTAGATCGTGGTTTCTCAAGCCAAAGGTTATGCATGCTATCATCTTAGGACTCACACAACTTAGAAAACAAAAATAAGGAAGAGATAAAGTCAAAGATTAGATCCAAGAAAATATGGAAGATTTAAATAGGAAGCTAAATCACCTTGATATAAATTCTTTAAATAAGTTCACTTTGAGCAATAAGCAATCAATCCTTGGTCACATTGTTGCTTGCCTTAATCATTTTTTTATTGTTGATTCCTTCTTGGAGAAAGACTTATTGTTCTCTTTCAAAACTCTCCCATGATGCAGCTTACCTATCTTGTTAGAAATATAGGACAAAGGTAATTATGGTCCTATTCCCTTTAAGTTATTCTTGATTTGGATTGGATCAAAGGGTTTCTATGATTTGATCAAACAAGTTTGGAGGCAATGGATTACAAGAATCCCAATTCACATTTGTGAGAAAAATAGTTAAAATTTCAAAGAGGCCATAAAGACATGGGCTAAAAGACAAAAGGAAATTAGGCAAGCTTTGATTACCCAACTACAAATTACTCTGAAATCTCTTAAAAGAGTTATGGAGCATGGATTAATTACTCAAGAAATTCTTATGAAAGAAAATAAAAAATTTGAAGCCTCTCACTCTACTTTGAAAGAAGATGAGGAATTTTGGAGGCTCAAATATCGTGACCTCTCGCTTCAGGAAGGAAATATAAATTCTAAAGTATTTCATAATTAAGCTCAAAATTGAACTTTGAAGAACAAAATCAAAGAGATCACAATGAGAGGGAATAAAATCAATGATTTTGGACTAATCCAAGTTGCAGAAATTTAGCACTTTCATGAGTTCTATAGCATGATGGACCTCACAAGTGCAGACTTAAAGGAGATTATGTTGGATAATGTTTTAGAAATAATTTCATAAGAAGATAACAATTCCTTATAGAAGGATATTACAAAGGAGGAGATCAAGAGTATACCTTTTTCTTTCAATTAAAATAAGTCTCTGAGACTTAATGGCCTCTCAACCTATTTTTAGTGAAAGAGACTAATCCATCATCATTTGTATAGTTCGGGCCTATTTTACTCTATGGTGTATCTTACAAGGTCATTTCCAAGATCCTTGTTGTAAGGCTCAAACTTCTCCTTCCAAAAATTATTTCTGAAAACAAAGGATTTGTCTTTTAAAGAAAAAACTTTGACAATATTATTTTGGTTCAAGAAGCAATACATTCCATCCAAAAAGGGGGTGATAAACGAAAGTATCAAGTTAGATATTGTAAATTCCTTTGATAAAATGCACCATAGCTTTCTCTTTAAGGTATTCTCAAATTTTGGTTTTGATTGAAAATTTATTCACTGGATATCTCTGTGCATTTAAGCTCCTTGGATCTTGTCATTGGTTAATGGAAAATCTTTTGGGATTTTCAAACTTTCAAGGGGCCTCCACCAAGGCCGCCCTATCTCACAATTTTTATATATCATAGTTGCATATTATCTAATTCCGAAATTGGATTTTGAGAGAAGAAGTGAAAGGCTTCTAGGAATTCAATTTGCAAGGGAAATTAAGATTATAAATTCTTCACAATTTGTAGATGACACTTTATGTATGGGAGGAGATTTTACCATTATGGCCAGAAGGTTTAAGTAAGTCTTAGAGCATTTTTTGGAGGCCTCAAGTGGCATGATAAACTCTAGGAAATCACATATCTATTCTTTGAATATTATTGCTATAAAATAAATGCAGATTGCAAGGTTCTAGGATTTCAACATATGGAAACTCGGAAAGTGTTTAAATATCCTGGCATCCTTATATGCCTAAAATGACACTATGTGTAGACTTTGGCGAGTATAGTTTCAAAATTAAAATCAAAGTTTTCTCAATGGGGAGCATGTTGGTTAAATTTTATTAATCGTATAGTCTTGGTTAAGGTTTTTCTTTCAACACTACCCCTCTATCTGTGTTTTGCACTCTTGGATCCTCAAAATATCATCTCTTCAGTGGCTAATTTTTTTTCTTGAAATTCCTATGGGAAGGAGGCATAACCAACACTAAAATGTTTCATCTAGTAAAATGGGCCACTGTTTGACAACCTAAGCACACGAGGGGCTCAATATTAGAGATCTAGTGCTCATGAATAAAGAAATTGGAGCTAAAATCGTTCATGCTTTCTCTCCCTGAAAGATGAATGGTGGAAGGTGGTGTTGTGCTCAAAATACCTCCCTTTTGGGTGTGATTCCTACTTGGTCTCTCTCCCTTCTCGGATCTATAGTGTGGATGTTGTTTGTGAATTCAACTCCCAATATAAAATTAGGATTTTTTTTGGAATCCTAATAATGGAGAAAGTATTAATATATGGGAAGAAATGATTATGAACAATTCTCCTTTAGAAAAGGATAGAGACTCGATGTCACTCAAGAATGTATTTGTTGCAAATTGGAAATTCTCCTTCGCCGATATGTCTTCTTGGGATGGTAGAGGAAAGTGGTGTGGCAGAAAATTTGATTCCATACCCCCCAACCTAGTCCATGTTTCCCATAAAATTTGTAATGCTCTCGCTAGATGTTCCCATTGGAGTCATGATGTTCCTGACAAACAAGGATGGGATAATTTGGTGTATACAGTTTGGGATTTTCTTTTTTCACATGGTTCTCCTCCAAAATCATGTTGTTGTGAAAAAAATTGGCATCATAATATCCTTCCCAAGATTAATTTCTTTTGTTGGTTATTGGTGCATAAGTAGATTTTGACCACATAAAATCTTCAGAAAAAGGGAATCCATGGCCCTTCTAATACATTTTTTTGGAGTGCTCCTATATAAAAATTGTATGGATTACAATTATCACCCTTTTGAAAAACTAACTGATATGGCCATGTTCGCTCTAATATCTCTTTAATTCCTGGCAATTTCAATACTCGGGTCGATTCATTCAAAATCAATTTTTTTTAACAAGTTTAGGAAGCCTAGCACAAGTTCATTTGTTGGAAATTCTAATTAGCAAGGAACGAAATTATTTTTAACAATACTCAAGTGCTTCCTCAATTGACAACAATTAAAGCTTTGCATTTGTGCTCCAATTTGGGGTCCAAAGCCCTTGTAAAGTAGCATGTCCTAAAGTTTTGGATCCCCTGGAATTTGTTTGGCTTTCAAAGCTCTCCCTTCCAAAGGAAATCAATTTTGCCCTAAGGCTGTTACAAAATGTATCACAAAAAAATGGAAACTTTGCCTCTCTTGGGAAGCCTTCAAGGATTGGAAGGCACATCTCTCAAGCTTTGTCCTTAGCTTTGACGATGCCTCAAAAATGAATCCAACAGTGGCAAGGGGGAGGGGTACTTTATGGCCCCAATGGAACTAAAGTATTGAAGTAGTTATGGGGATTAGAAAAGATGACAAATAATCATGAAGAAGCCTATGGTCTTCTACAAGGCCTCCTTATAGCTAAGAAAATAATGTCCCCTCTCTTTTAATTATTCAACACGTGGTAAAAGGATCATTTCCAAGGGATAAGATATTGGAAAATCTATTAAATCACATTCTAAAGGTCACAACAAAATCCCTTCAATTAATTATTTCCATGTTTACATGAGAAAAATAAAGAAGCAAATGAATGTGCCAATGAAGGTTGCATCCTAAAGTTTGGAGAATTAAAGTTAGATGACCAATTAATGCAGCCCTTTGTTCCTTAAGTTTCAATTCCAGTGAATACTTGTTAAGAATTATTAAAAAAGGAGGATGAAATATGTCATTAGGTTGAGGAATTGAGCTTGTTGGTAACATCTTGGTTATGAACATGAATGATTCTACTAGCTCAAGTGGTCTGACTATAAATAATTCCCTAGATCTGAATAAACCTATGGATCTCAGAAAGTACAATGTAATGAAAGATTTTATTCTCAAATAAATTGGATGTTTTTGAATTTTTCTTTATTTTGGGATCCTTTTGGAATGTTTTCACATCCAAATACATGTTCTTTGTCTTTGAGTTTAGCGTCCATCAACAAAGGATAATTTTGATACAAATTATACTAGGTATCCCTTAAATATATGACAAAATGAATTATAACCCTGATGTAAAGTTATGAAATTAGCAAAGAATTTAAAATCAATACAATTATTATCATTATTGCTAAAAACATAATAATAAATTTTAATATTATTATAGATATATTTAAATTAATTACTAATAATTATTTACTTACATAAAAACTTCAAAAATTAAAATTTACTAAAAATTACTATTATATTTTAAAATATAAACTATATACTGAAAATATAAATATAAAATACAAATATTCTCATTATTAACTTAAAAAATATGATACTTAAAAAATTTAAAATTAATTATTATTTTACATACAATATAAATCTAAATTAAAAAAAATTTGTGTTTTGGTAACATTTAAAAAAAATAAATCAAACTAAGAGGTAATTACAAAAAATAGGGGACAACGGCAAAGAGAATTCTCTGAGCGTTTTATTGAGGAAGAAATGACTCACCGCATTTTCACTAACTTCTATCTTGGTTCCCATGGCTAACTCACCCATTTCACTAACTTCTATCTTGGTTCCCATGGCTAATTGAACTGGCCATAACTTGCTATGCTTACACTTCTTAAAAGCACATTTTGAAACCACTTTAGGAACTTAAACTAATTATTTTTAAAAATATAAAAAAATAAAATGACGAAAATATTCTTAATTTTAATTTTTATATTTAATTTTTTACAATGAATAATAACATATTTGTTATATGAAACAATAATATGTAAAAATAAATATAATAAACTAATTGAAATATGATTAAGAAAAATATATTTTTTATAAAAATTAATAACTTATTATTATTATTACTTAAATTTTTTAAATTAATTTATTTATATTATAAATGTTTACTGGGTATAATTAGGTGTTACAAATATTCTTTAATATGCCTAAGATTAAATGTGAAATATTCAAACATGAAAACTGTACGCCCTACCAAATTATATATATATATAATATATATATATATAATATATATATATAATTATTAAACTTACCTTCACGCCAAATCCAAATTTAAAACCCAATAAAAGACCTGTAGGAATCCCAACAATATAGTAGCAACCCACATTAATGTAAGCCACAAAAGCTTGCCATCCACAACCAACAGCTACACCTGCATGATAAGCCAAAAAATATACATCACAAAGCTTCAGATATTTTGAAATTTAATCGACATAAGTGATATTAATAGTATGATTATTGATTTTAAAATAGCTTCAAAATTTATAATTCAAATAAAATGGTGATGTTGTTTTTTTCCTTTTTTATTATATAAGGGCACATTTATCATAAATTAGTTGTCAAATAAATAGTAGAAACAGTAATTGTTATCCTCAAATGCTGATTAATCCATCATCCTTATACAATCAAAATCAAACCACTTGTAAAAACAACAAAATCTATATTGAAAAAAATAAACTTTTAAAACATACTCCAAATTCTTAAATTGTTTTATAATAAAGTAACCCCTTTACCTTTACCTTTATATATAATTCCAATTATAAATTAAATTATGTGAAATAATTTTCAAACATAAAAGCATCCAAAACTGCCCAACCTTGTAATTTTCTCAAAATTTAATAAAAAATATATATATATTTGAATAAAATTTAATTTACCTGAAAGCACGGGTTGTATGCCATTGAGAATAACTGAGACAGCCAGGAAAGGGCAAAGTTCTGCCACAGCATCCGAGACTTCCTCCCCTTCTGTAAATGCATAGCTAATGATGTTTCGTAGCAAGAGAATGGCTATGGCGAAAATAGTCGAGATGATGAAAGAGATTGTCGTCACCACTATCACTGAAAATGCCGCTGCTCTAGGATTTCCTGCGCCGAGCTCATTGCTTACTCTAACACTGGACAAAACAAAATGGCAAGTATATTCGCCCAAAAAATCTTTAACAGATGCAAAAAGACTGTATTCAACGTAAAATTTATGTTAAGAGGAGAGGATTGAATCATGGATCACTGACCTTGCTGCTGCGTTGAAGCCGACTGAGATCGTGAACAACAATCCCAATACTGTCATACTGTACACAAAAATTTAAAGCTTTAAACAGTGAGAGGAAATTTAAAGCTTTAAACAGTAAAAAGAAAGAAAATGATGTAATGATAAAGTTCTTAAAGATCGGTAAAGAGAATCGTGTCTGTAGATTGATCTGCACCAATTTGGTAAAGGCAATTTTGTTTTAAAATATAGAAAGAAATTTAACTAAAAAGGACGAATACCAGATAGATAGTGAGTCCAATGCAATTTCTGGATTGTCCAGAAGACCGGCCAAGAGAACCAATATCTGGAAATACCAGGTCTCCAAACTAATGTCATAGAAAACCAGTCGGTCAGTGAAATGTAAACTCAAAATAGGAATCAAGAGAATCTTTAAAATGCTAGCAACGGCGTAATTCATAAACCTAAATCAATAAAACCAGTAAATTTTATCTTTTGAAAACCAGTAAATTTTAACCGTGAATTCAAACTGAAATCAAGAAATGTTGAAAATAGCATAATTCACAAAACCTAATCAAGAAAATCAAGAAATGTTGAAAATAACCTAATTCACAACCCTGTTCAAGAAAATCAAAAAATGTGATCAATGAATGGACTCATGCTAACATAAGTTGGAAGGTGGAGTGTAAATCTTACCATAACATGATGGCCGAAGCGATAGAAAGCTTCAAGAACGACGGCAGGCCGGAGAAGGCCTGAAGGGAGAAGCCTGTCCATGTGTGCTTGCATTTTGGGGTTTTTAGGATATATACAAACTGAGCAATGACGACGATCCACCACGACAGACTCAGCACAAACGCCGCCCCGAAGATTCCCCAGCCGAGTTTGTAAATGGCGAGCCAGCTGAGCAACAAGTGGACGAATATCGTGCAGAATGATATGAAGGCGCTGGGCATGACGATGCTCTGAGCCTGCAGGAACTTCTGGATCGGAAAATTGGCGGCATATGCGTATATCTGGGGAATTAGGCCGTAGACGAATATAGCGGCCGCGGTGGCTATTTCCTCCGACTCCCGCAAGAGCAAAAGTAAGGACTTGGAGAAGACGTAGATGAGTGTGAGAGGTATGGCGGTCGCCATGAGGAGGACGGTGGATCGTTGCAGGTAAATGCCGAGCATGTCGTAGTTCTTCGCTCCGTAGGCCTGCCCGCACAGGGTTTCCACCGCGCTTCCCATTCCCAACTGTAGATCGCAATTTCATTTAAAATTTATCACAAATCGTGTTTAATTGCAGTGGGAGTGATTGTTTTAGTTCGCAATTTCATTTAAAATTTATCACAAATCGTTTTTTATTGCAGTGGGAGTGATTGTTTGAGTCTGAACTGTGAAATTTGTATAATTAAAGTTTAATTTTATTTTTTCTAAATATTATGTCACCGGTGAATTCGTAATTGTTTTCGTAATTGTTTGGATTAATCTAGGGGAGATTTAGGTTAACTCTCACAGATAAAGGTAGTGTACTTATCAAGCTCCGATGATATCGCTAAGACACTATACTCAATAAGAGTTGAATTCGGAACCAAGACACTATACTCAATGAGATTTCAATGAGATTTGAATCAGATGATCCTCGATATCATTGCAGGACACCTCAATGAGATCTGAACCCGATGATCCTCGATATCATAGCAGGCCACCATACTCAAAGAGACACCTCAATGAGATCTGAACCCGATGATCCTCGATATCATAGCAGGACACTATACTCAAAGATATTTGAATTCGATATCATAGCAGGACACCATACTCAAAGATATTTGAACTCGATGTCATAGCAGACACTATACTCGATGATATTTGAACCATCGTCTCGTGGGTTTTACTAAGATTTTTTTATTTTTAGAATCATAGTATTTCCTGTTTTTTTGTTTTTCTAATCTCGATGATATTTGAACCTTCGTCTCCGGGGTTTTACTAAGATTTTTTTGTTTTTAGAATCATAGTATTTCCTGGGTTTCACCCAACTTTTTTTTGTTTTTCTAATCATAGAGTGAATCCGTAATTGTTTGGACTAATCTAAGGGAGACCTAGGATACTCAATGAGTTTTGAACCCAATAAGGACACTATACTCAATGAGATTTGAATCACGGTCACCAAGCGTTTTTTTTTTTTTAATCACACGATCTCTTGGGTTTCACCCAATTTCTTTTGGGTTTTTTAATCATGGGGTGAATCGGTAATTGTTTGGACTAATCTAAGGGAGACCCAGGATCAACCCTCACAGATAAAGGGAGTCTACTCCTTGAAGCCCCTAGGCTTCACCCAGTTTTATTTGTTTTTTTTAATCACAAGATCTTTTTTTTGTTTTTTAATCAGGGGTGAATCGATAATTGTTTGGACTAATCTAATGGAGACCCAGGATCAACCCTCATGGATTAAGGGATTCTACTCCTTGAGCCCCTTGGGTTTCACCGAGTTTTTTTTGTTTTTTTTTAATCACTAGATCTTCGTTTTGTTTTTTTTAATCAAGGGTGAATGGGTAATTGTTTGGACTAATCTAAGGGAGACCCAGGATCAACCCTCATTTTTTTAATCGCAAGATCTTCTTTTTTGTTTTTTTTTAATTAGAGGGTGAATGTTTTTTTTAATCAGAGGGTGCATCGGTAATTGATTGGACTAATCTAAGGGAGACCCAAGATCAACCCTCATTTTTTTAAATCACACGATTTGTTTTTGTTCTTTTAATTTAGAGGAATCGGTAATTGTTTGGACTAATCTAAGGGAGCCAGGATTAACCCTCACCCTCACAGATAAAGGGAGTCTACTCTTGGACTAATCTAAGGGAGGCCAAGATCAACCCTCATTTTTTTAATCACAGGATCTTCTTTTTGCTTTTTTAGTCAAAGGGTGAATCGGTAACCCTCATTTTATTAATCACACGATCTTCTTTGGACTAATCTAATCTAAGGGAGACTCGGGTGAATCGGTAACCCTCATTTTATTAATCACAAGATCTTCTTTGGACTAATCTAATCTAAGGGAGACTCGGGATCAACCCTTTGGACTCATCTAATCTAAGGGAGACCCAAGATTAACCCTTTGGACTAATCTAATCTAAGGGAGACAGTATCATAGTAGGACACTATACTCAATGAGATTTGAACCTGGGTCTAGTGGGTTTCACTCAGCGAAACTTATGGTTAAACCACAATCGATACAAGAAAGTTCATAACTCTGTTTTTTAAATATTGTCTAATTATTTAAATTTTATAATTTTTAGTACAAAATTAAATAGAATATTTTAGTTAAAATACTTTTTTTAATGTGAAAAACAAATTTAAAGTTAAAAAAACTCAAATTGGTATAGATTTTACCGTTCAAATTTGTAATTTCAATCCATTTTTAACGAATTTTAACCAAATTCAACCAAAAACTATTCTAAAAACAACTTTAAAACATATAAAAGGAAATAAACAAAAAAAAATCAATATATAAACTAGTAATATTGAAATCAAACTTCACAAAAATCAATATATAAAACTGCTAATGTTGCAAATTATCATTTATTAACTATTTTAATTTATAGTATAAATTATAGAGCATTAATTATATTTTCCGAGCATTTCTCTAAAATTTCAGTGATATTCAAATTCGTAAAGTGTAGTCAACATTATAGTGCTCATGAATCCAATCGGTTATTTGTAACGGGTGTCAAATAAACTCTAATTACGAAAATTCGTAAATGAAAATAAAATTCTAATCGTTACAAATTCAATTTCAAAAATATATATCAGATTTTGCAATTTTGTCCATCGGAAGCAGGGGTTAAATTTGACGCCTGTATGCCCGTATTTCGCATTTTTACCCGTAAAATACGTTTTAATCTAAAACCTCCACGTCATGCTCAACTTGCCATTCATTTTCAAAAATGTCAACTTGCCATTCATTTTCAAAAACGTCATATTGACGGGCATGTTAAAAAATTAAAAGTTTAAAAAAAAAATTATA
>APFE030036944.1:6889-23626 GCA_000404065.3 Pinus taeda | reverse complement strand
AAAAAGTTTTATTAATGTGATAATACTGATTCACCCCCCCCCCCTCTCAGTATTATTTCCAACAATTCTATGAAGATTGATTAAGGTCAGTAACTTAAGATTGTATGGAGTTGACATGTACAACATGAATTTTGGTGTTGGTTCCAAGACATATCACATAACAGATGAAAATAAGAAATTTTGTGTTTAAATTGTGTTATTTATTTCTAATGTGATGAAGGATCTAGTATTTTTGGGATTGTATATGTTCATTGATGCTTTGCCAAAATGGGTGGTTGAAGAAATAGACCATGATAATGATATGGCCTACATCGACCAGTGGAAAAGGTGAAACTATGAGCACATTTCATTGGGTTGTGTTAATGTCCCTATCTTAAAAGGGAGAACCCATGTTTAACGCTATGCTGATTTAATGAGAAGCTTCAAGAGGAGATTTAATGATCTTATGAGTGAAATTGTTGTGGTAAGGCTTCTCAAAATTTGGTTTTAGTTCTCATTGAAATGGTTTTAGAGTCATTAATTTTTTCATGGATTTTCTAACTACAGTGTCACAAAACTAAATTCTTGTAATATAGATGCCTAAATTAACTCATGATGTCTAAACTGTTATATGTAATCTCTTGTTGTTTAATGTAGATAATCCAAGACTTTAATTACTATATGGAATTTGTGGCACAAGGATCCATTTTCTTCTGTGAAGATATATTGAAGTTAGTAACTTCAGATTGTATGGAGTTCCTATGTTCAAGAAATTGATTTTTAGAACTCAATGCTTAATATTATTTGTGAAACCAACATAATATAAACACTTGATTTCTTTTGAATAGGGAATTTTATCTAAGCATGTACTTCTGTATGAAATCGTTTGACCCAGTTGTCAAAAATGTCTTCTAACAAACTTGTGAGACCTCAGTGGTGATGGAAATTTCATGATGATCCCTACATGATGGTACGTCCTATGTCCTACTATTTATATGAATCTATATTATTTATATGGTAACTTCCCATATTTAAAGATCCAGGCATTACTATTAGCATGGAATAAGTGAGACCCAAGCTTTGATATTCCATTTCACTTTTTATGACCCAAGCTGTGACTTTAGGAATAGTGACATAATACTTTATTTACATGAGTGAAGAGCTCTTGTACTTTATGAAATAGATAAGAATTGAATGTGCTATATAACACCCATTTGTTGATTATGGACCTCTTTCTTGTTTTATGTATGGAACCTAGAATTAATGGACCAATTGTTAATTTTGTACTTCTTTCTTGTTTTATGTATGGAACCTAAACTTTATGCCCCAGTTCTTGATTGTGAACCTCTTTCTTATTTTATGTATGAATCCTAGACTTGACGACCTATGTATGAATTTTTTGTATATTAGCACAAATCTCTATTAAAAGTAGATCTAATAAATGTTGAAATGGATCAAAAAACTGGCGGTGCATATCACTTTTTTCAGAAGCCTTTTGTTGTATTGATGTGTAATAGATCTCAAGTGTTGAAATTTTTTTATAACAGACTTGTGAGACCCAAGTGGAGAGGGTAATTTCATGATGATCACTGCATGATTGTATGGCCTATGGCCTGCTATTTATATGAATCTAGTTTTTGTATGGGCCCACTATTTGTATTTGAAGATCCAGACACTGATTTTAACATGGAATAAGTAGGACCCAAGCCTTTACATTTCATTTCAATTTTTATGACCCAATCTATGACTTTAAATTTTAGGAATAGTGACTAAATACTTGATTTACATGAGTCCATATCTCATGTAGTTTATGAAATATATAAGACTGAAATGTGTTATATAATACTCAGTTGTTGATTATGGATATATTGCTTGTTTTATGTATGGAACCTAGACTTTATGGAATAGTTGTTAATTATGAACCTCTTCTTATTTTATGTATGGAACCTAGACTTTATGGCCCAATCCTTAATTGTGCACCTCTTGTTTGTTTTAGGTATGAAACCTAAACTTTATCTCCCATGTCTGAAATTTTCTTGTATTACCGCATATTTGTCTTAACCATGGATCTATTAAATGTTGAGATCGGTAAAACTTTACTTGAGGTGCAAATCTCAATGTTTTGTGAGCCCTCTTAACACATTGACATGCAATACATCCAAATGTTGAGATCGATAAAACTTTATTTGAGGTGCAAATCTCAATGTTTTGTGAGCCCTCTTAACACATTGACATGCAATACATCCAACGTTCATATGAATTTATGCCAATGTATTGATTTTTGTTTTAAAAATATGGTAAGATAGATAAATAGTGAATCCACCTTTTTTCACTTTTCATTTCTTAGTGTTACTCACATAAATGTCATGAGAGTTAAATATCTACACCACTTGGGTTGCAAAGGGTCATTTCTCTTGGTTCAATAATAAGCTAGTGCCTAAACTGTCTTATATGTTTTTTTTTTTAATTGTGCAAGTGATTTTCATGGCCTTATTACATAATGCGTATAGATTTGTAAGGGAATGATATGTTGGATGATGCAAGAAATTCAAGTAGGAATAGGTCTAATAGGAGACCTGTGGTATCCTTATTATCCTGAGAATAATGTTACATCGAAATTTCTTGGGATTGGAGCTTTTCAATGTTATGACAAGGTATGGCTGGAAGTTGGAACTATAACATTTCCTACCTCATGGATACTATGTTGATCTTTTAGATCCTTTAATAATCATTCTTTTCTTTATGTATACTTGCAGTATATGGTATATATCATTAAAGACAGAACTAAAACAGCTGGTAAGAAATAATGGGGTTATGGAGTGCCAACTTATGTCAGTGATTAGATGAACTGGCTAGAGGAGATAGTGTTCTTTCGTCATGAAGGCGATTGAAACTCACGTTATGGTGAGTATTTTTTTGCAATGGTATTCTAACATGCTTCTGAATCATGGGGAGAGAATCCTAGATGAAGTTAAATCCATTTTTCAAAAATTCGGTGCCAAAATCTTTGGAAAATTGGAATCTATTAGTTAGCATTATCAAAAAAATATCATGCACTTAAGCTCACTGCTAGATATTGCAATACTAGAGGCACAAATGTATGGGAGACATGGAAGATTTTTTACGTTTACTTGTATTGGGATGAAATATGTAGAGTAACTAGTGGATGCAAAATGTTCTTTGAAGAATTCGATAGAGCAAGTGATCCAGACAACTTGAAAAGTGAGGAATCCTCTAGCTGGGGGAAATGCTTTTCCTAGATTTGATGAAGTTGAATACTCACAAGTTCTTAATAATACCAATATTCGGTTGGAAGAAGATAGTTCATATGACAATAGTGAACCTATATGTGCTTTTACTTATCTGAGGATGGGTCAATATTTGTTCCCAGGTAAGAATTGGAGTAGGTTTGTGTCTTTTGTGAGAAGAATGTCTCAACAAGATGTTGTCCCAATGTTAAGTGATGAAAAGCAAAGAGGTATTAAACATCTTATCCAGGAGGCTACTTCTACTTAAATAAGCCAAAAGTATGACATCCAACTAAGTAATTATTTGTAAATATAGTTAATTAGGGCCTTGGCACTGTAGTGGTTAAATTTTTTTAATTTAAAATGTATTAATTTTTCCTGAATTTTAAAGTTTCTCAAAGTTACTTGTCTAATTAAGAGCATTATTTAAATCTCTTCTACTAAGGAATTCTATTATAGGATGTTTTATGTACTCATGGAACTTATGCTTGTAGAATAGGTTTCCCATCCATTGAACTACTATCAAATTTACTTAGAAGTTAATGCTCTACTAAATTCTTAACCACTTGATGCTAAGCCTCTATATAAATGGCAAGTGCAGATTGATGTTAAGCCTCTATATAAATGACAGGTGCAGATTAAGCATGGAGTTGTGCTAGAACCATAAGCTTCATCTCCTCAAAGTTGAAATGATGGAGAGCATTGAATACATGTTTGATTACTATTGTAAACTTGTCATTTTTATAGAATTTTTGTAAAATGGAACAAAACTTCAGTAAGGTATAATGAAAAATGATATAAATTATTTCATTGAATGTCTTTTTCTTATAAAACAAATCATTTCGCCTTTATAAAGTGCTACCCAATTAGAAACTCATGCTCGTGTTGGTGATAGTTGTATGCTAGTGCTTGTGATAACTATTGACCCCAGGTGCAGGTGCAAGTTTTGTGTGACTCAAGCAGAATAAATATTTGTACTCTGGTTATGAGTACTTATACCTCATTGAAAATATCAAATATTGGATTCATCAATTGATGACAATACATTTTTTTCATTTTTATTCAGAGTTTCAAAACTGGTCATCCATCTTGGAATGTAGTGAGAGACAACTTGATAATTTAGATACATTCACTTCCTTTGGTTTCTTTCCAACCAAATTACCAATGCATAACTATATTGCCAATGAGGGAAATGTTATGGATTTTGCTAGCATGGTTGAAATCCCCTATTATTTAAATTATGCGCTTGAGATGATGGATTTGGTCAAGAGAATTGAGCATTTCAATCATTGTCTTTTTTAAATTCTATCCTCTTTGATACCTTGGAAATAAAGTCTAGAAACTATTGCCATTTATGAGTCTCCCTTGTTAATAAGGTTATCAACGGTGATTTTGTTGCATTCATGAATTTGAATGCAAGTAATTCCAAATTTTTTAATCTAATGATGAGAAATGGAGGGATATTTTGGGAATGTTTCTGATAGTTGACTAGTTTTTTGATAAGATACTGAGACCTCTCTACATTTAGTTATGGCATCTCACTTTTCTGAAAAAATTTGGTGATAGTGCATTTTTTCTATTTTTATTCATAGTTTAGTCATTTCTCAGCCATCTTGCAATGTAGTGAGAGGTAGTTTAAGAGTTTGGTGACATTGACTTCCTTGGGTTTCTTTCCAACCAAATTACTAGCTTGTCACTATGTGTCCAATGAGCGAAATGCTATGGATCTTGCTAGCATGGTTGAAATTCCCTATCATTGTAAAGCATACTCTTGAGATGCGGGATTTGGTCAAGATAATTGAACATTTTAATCACTTTATTTTTTAAATTCTATCTTCTTTGATCCCTGGGAAATAAAGTCTACAATTTGTGGCCTTTTACGACTCTCCCTTGTTAATAAGGTTATCAAGGGTGATTTTGTTGCATTCATGAATTTGAAAGTAGGTCCTAATTCTATGCCAAGTTATATTCAAAATATTAACACTAATTTTGATTCTTGGTGTGAAAGCATTGTCCCCAACATTTTATGGTCAAGGCCATACCTTAGGGATATCCTTTTTGCAAATTATTATCGATAAGGCACAGGGACATGGTTGTACTAGGACTTCTCCATGTGAAAATGAATGCTAGGACATCTCATGATCCCGTTGGCATCTATTTTAGGGCATATTAGTCCCTAAAAGAGAGTAAAAGCAAGGATGTTTGTTCCATTCGATCTCTTTTCTAATAAATGGGCCCCATTATATTTGTAAATTTTTTTATCCCCTCCCAAAGCCCCAGACTTTCACCATGTCAAGGATAAATCTCCTTTAAATAAATCCAATCTCAAGGCCATACCTTGGGGATATCCTATTTGTAAATTGTGATCAACGGGGTACAAGGACATGGTTGCATTAGGGGTACTCCATGTGGAAATGAATGTTGGGACATCTCTTGTAACCATTTGGAATTGGAATCCATAATAGGCCTTATTAGTCCTTAAAAGAGAGTAAAAGGAAGGATGTTTGTTCCTTTCCATCCATTTTGTAATAGATCAGCCCCATTATATTTGTAAACATTTTTATCCCCTAAGCCCCAAATTTTCACCATGTTAAGGATAAATATCCTTTAAACCAATCAAATCTCCTCTTGGAACAAATCAAACATTTGAGTGCTCAATAAAATAAAAAAATATATAATTTATCTATATTGAACTCCTTTGCTCTGAACAACTATTGGAACTTGTTTTTTCGTTTGCTAAAGAAAATCTATTACATCTGTTATATTAGGTCCCTACACTACTAGCTTTTCCCCCTTATTATTATTATTTCAACCCCCTTATTGTATTTTTGTGCCCGTGTAGTCCCCATATTGTTATTATTGTGCCCCATAGAATCCCACTAATGTTATTTTTTGTGCCCTTACAATATTATTGTTACGTACGCTCTGATTATATTGTGACCCCTTATAATCCTATGTATAGAAAGGAGGCGTTGTCATTTTTATCATTGAATAATTGTTCATTTGTGTAACTTAAAGGAGATTCCCCCTCGAAGAGGCTAATTTTGAAGTCGTTGATCTTTGTTTCTTCTATTTTGTTAGTTGGTTGCATAACATTTGGAATCAGAGCTTTGGATTCTAGGGTTTCGCTACTTCAAACAGGTCATGGTGGTATTTTCACTATAACTTTTCGCTCCAAGATTTAAAATATTAAATTAAAACCCATTTTAGAAAACATTGTGGTGAACTTTGCGTATGAATTTTAGATTATTTTGCGCTATATTTTTGGAGATATGATCCGAGGAAATTAGTGCTTCTGTAGGGTCCATAATTCGATCTCAAACCAGTGGCCTTGGGAAAATCATCATAACTTTCTCTCTAAGCATCGGATTAGAAATTCGTAAAAAGTAATGCATGGCACTTCGTACAAGTTCACTCTATGGAACTAGTCAATAATCACTTCATCATGGGAGATTTGGCGTAACGCTTTATTAGAGGATAAAATATCAATGGGACTTGTGGGGTCGGAAAGAGGACTTAGAGGGATACTTTATGCCGATATTCAAAATTTGGAAATCTAAAATTACTCATTTACATTCGTTTCAATATCAATCTCCTAAAAGAAAGAAAACAAATGAATCGATTCAAGAAAATACAAACACCTAGTAAGAAAATGTGGATGGCGGATTTCAAGAATATGATCAAAGCTAAGATAAATGATTGTATATGGGCCTTGTAATCTAATATATATGGTATAGAATGAAAATTTAAAGGTGACATGGAAGATATGAAGGAAGACAACGAAGGTTTGAAGGAATTTTGGACAAACTTGCTACAAGAAAGAATTCCTAATGAGGAAAAGGTAGTAGACAAAACTCGTGATGAGAAAAAAAGAAATGTTAATCATGATTTCATAGAATGTAACGTTGGATTGAAGACCCATCATATTCTAAAGATAGATATGAGGAAATTTTATGGAAAAAATCCAGTAACTCGGATACTACATATGGAGAAATATTTTGATCTACATCATGTGAAACCATAATAAAAGTTACATGTTGCATCTTTATATTTAGAACTAAATCAATTTTTATAGTATAGAGGGATTTGTTCTCGGAAACTGCTTGCCACTTGGTCAATACTCATAGAGGAAACGATAACACATTATGAGGATACAAACATAAACACCTTCCTTAGCCAATTTATAAATATCAACCAAAAGGCTTTAACAGCAGAGCACAATGAGGACTTCAAAAAATTGAATATAAGGGTAAATGATATTCCAAGGAAGCATATGATTGAATTCTTCATAGGGAATTTAAAGGATAACATCCAACATGAGGTTCACCTTTGGGAACTTGATTCATTGGAGAAGACATTCAGGTTCGCAAGAAAAAATGAAAGAAAAATTATGGCAACAAGGAAACCTACCACTCATAACTATATATGGAAGTGTTATTGCTCCTAGGATTCCACAACCTACAAGGATGACACCACAACTATTGGAAGAAAAATAGTAAAAGGTCCTTGTTATATTTATGATACAAAATAGACTAAAGGTCATAAGTGTGCTAAGAATAAATTAATTTACATACATGGGGAAGAGGAGGAAGAAAAGGAACAAGAAAAATCAACACAACGAGATATACACTAGGAACCTATCCGAGAGAAAGAAGAAATAAATCTGGCCATATCTTGTAATGCATTGATAGGAATTATCACTCCTTAAACTCTCAAGATAGAAGGACATATCAAGAAGAAAAATGTAATAGTGTTGATTGATGCGGGTAGTACCCATAATTTTATTCATTGTAATATAGCCAAGGAATTGAATTTCTTCTTATATCCAGCACCAAAGTGTCAAGTGATGGTTGCTAATGGAGGAACCATAAATTTCTCTAGAAAGTGTCATAATATCAAGCTATCCATAGGATAATATGTATTGAATAGTACAATTCTTTCCATCTCAATGGGTGGTGTTGATGTTGTACTAGGAGTCCAATGGTTACAATCATTGGGTACGATAGCTTTTAATTTTCAAGAAATTTTCTTCAATTTTTTTTGTAAAGGAAATGAAGTTGAATTAAGGGGTATCATAGGGAAACCAAGAAAGATAATCAACTATAATGCCATGACAAAGCTTCTAAAGAAAGAAAATGAGGCGTAATGCACAATCATGTTCACTAGAGATTTAAACAACGAAATCATCTATTTCTATAGATGTCCAAAAAGTCTTGCACAATCATTTTAAGGTTCAAGTAGTGGAAGATCACATCAATAATAAACAACAAGTTCTCAAACTCTTAAAGGGTAACCTCAATTGGGTGCAGAATCAAATGAAACAATAGGAAAATTTGTAGGAATTTACATGGTAAGTTCCTCAGATAGAAGACCAAAGGACACCACTCACAAACATATCACAAATCAATACACCTGCATTCTTGACGTGGTTAAAACCCTCAAAGACGAAAACAGTCCACAGCATAGGCTAACATGACCACTTCAGGTAATTTATTAATAAAAGAAAGAAAATTTACATAAGCTTCCCTCATGAATGGTCATCGTACAAATGACCCTCCATGCTATTTAAATAGAGATCATGGACCAATCGGGTGTTAAGCCATGGATATAGTGTCAGTGATAACGGGGAGAGAATGAATCATCAGATCACTTCATGTCTAGAAGGTATTGTGACCATCACATTGTAAGTTATAAATGTACATAATAAAGAAACACACTTTACCTAACTCTACAGTAGACCAAGTTATACTTAACTATTTCCTATGTGTCGAAATATCCTAACATCCCCCCTTAAGAGTAACTTGGGATATGATTGAAGGATGTACAAATATGACATGATAGGAGAAGGAAGGAGGCATTAGAACCTATCCCCCCTTAGTCACAACTTCTTGAACTCCAACCATAAATGGAATTTTAGTGAACTTTGCCTCTGTAAAGATGTCTACAACTTGATCATCGATTGAACAATATTTCACTTGAAGAACATGGTCATGAATGAGCTCTCTGAATAAGTGTATGTGTAGTTCAATGTGTTTGTTGCGCTGATGTTGGACTGGATATTTTCATAGTTGAATGGCACTTTGATTATCATGCCAAATTGTAGTCGGATGTTGCTGCTAGAAGCCAAACTCTGACAGGATTTGATGAAGCCACAGGGCTTCCTTACTAGCTTCTATGGTGCCACAATACTCTGATTCTACTAAAGAAAGAGAAATGGCACTTTGTTTCTTGCAAGCCCATGTAATAGGTCTAGAACCAAGAGTGAAGACATAACCTGCAGTAGACTTCTGATCATCAGGGTCACCAACTCAATCGGAATCAGTGAAACCAACCAATAGGGGAGATGCTTCTGCATTGTAAAGAATCCCAATCTGAACTATACCTCGAACATAAAAAAGTATTATTTTAGTTGCTTTCTAATGACTTTCATGTGGGTTTTGTATAAACTAGGAAATAAGGGCAACATCAAAGGAAAGGTCGGGACAAGTATGGGTCAGATACAAACGTTTTCCTACAAGTTGGTAGTATAAGGTGGCATCAACTTCAGGGGAAGTACAAGTGACTAAAATTTTTGCCTCTAGAATGAAATGGAGAAGGGACTGACTTACAGTCTTCCATGTGAAAGTGGCGTAGAAGATCACAGACATACTTGGACTCAGAAAGGGAAATACCTTCCTTGGATTACAAAACTGGAAGACTAAGAAAATAATGCAAGTGTCCTAAGTTTGTCATTTCAAGTTGCTTTTTAAGGCTAGACTTCATATGGTTTAGAAGGTTGGGATCACTACTAGTAAGGATAAGATCATCAACATAAAGAACAAGAATGATAAGAGACTTACCCACTTTCTTGGTGTAGATGATATCGTCAGAATGACACCTAAAAAAGCCAATATCTAAAAGAAAGCTATCCATTTTATCATACCAAGCCCTAAGGGCTTACTTGAGACAATAAAGGGATTTCCTAAGCCAACATACAAGGCTGGATTCAATTTGTATAAAGCTAGGAGGTTGTTCCATATAGACTTCTTCATGCAAGTCCCCATGCAAAAATGCAGATTTAACATCCATCTAATGGACTTCCCATTTGAAAGAGGAAACAAGGGAAAGAACAAGGCATATAGAGTTCATTTTGGCAATAGGGGAGAAGGATTAAATATAGTGAATGCCTTCAACTTGTGAAAAAACTGTAGCAATATGACGAGCTTTATGTTTATCATTTTTTCCATCTGGTCCATACTTGGTTCTGCAAACCCATTTACATCTAACAATTTTTCGTCCCTTTGGAAGGGGAACAAGATCCCATGTATCATTTTCCAACAATGAACGATATTCTTCATTCATATTTGCGTCCAAATCTAGATGGCCTGAAGCTTTTGCTAAGGTGTTGGGATCATAATTCGTTGAAGCTTGAGCCAATAAACAAGAGGCTCTATCAAACTAAGAACGTGTACATCGCTAATCTGTAGGATTAGCTACAAGAGAACCTATTGCATTCCGAGTAGCATGGGCCCATTTTGGAAGCTGAGGAGATGAAGGAGGATCCTAAGAAAGTGGGGGGGGGGATTGTCACCCTTGTTGTCATCATCTGAAGGAGAAATATTTTCAGAAGTAGAAGGGATAGAGAGAGGTGGCACATTCACTGAGCTAGGCTCTTAGGCTGATATATTTTCAGCAAACTTTACATCTCTTCTAATGATAACCTTTTTGGAATTAAGTGGAATAAGTCTATATCCTTTAAAATCTTCCGAATATCCAACAAAAATACATTTTTCACTCTTAGGTTCTAAGGCTTTATGTTTCTCATCGGGAATATGGTCCCATGCTTCACTTCCAAAAATAGGGAAGTGACTTACATATGGTTTAATTGAGCTCCATGCTTCTTCTAGAGTGATATTCTTTAAAACCTTAGTAGGAGTGCGATTTACTATGTAATTTGCATAGTTAATCAATTTTGCCCAAAAATTGAGACTAATTCCTTTAGATTGAAGCATAAAATTATGCATTTCCTCTTAGGTGTGATTCTTCCTTTCAGCCACACCATTTTATTGTGGAGTATATGGAACAGTATGTTGCATTTGAATTCCATGCTCAATGCAAAAGTTCATGAATTTGTTGTTAACATATTCTTTGCCATTATCAGATCTTAGCTTAAGAATTTGATGTCGAGTTTGTTTCTCTACAAAGGTCTTAAAGGCCAGGAACATGTTAAATACTTCACTCTTTAGTTTTAAGAAGTATACCTAAGTTTATATGGAGAAATCATCAATGAAAGTTAAAAAATACTTATAGCCAGAGAATGAAACAATTGGAAGTGGACCACATAAATCAATATGCAGAAGCTGTAAAGGGGATGAGGCATGCCAAGAGGCACATTTTTCAAAACTATCACAATGATGTTTTCTGAGTACACATCTGGAACAAACACCATCTCTGCAAGATACCATAGGCAGACCTGTCACCATATTTTCTTTACATAGATTTTGAAGGGAGTGATAGTTTAAGTGACCAAATCACTCATGCCAAACTTTGCTCACTTCATCATTATGAGCAAAAAATACCAAGGGAAGAGTTGATGAACCAAAGTTGTTAAAATTATACAACCTTGTAGAATCATCAACAATGCAAGTAGCTAAAATCTGTCTAGGATCTTTTAGGAACTTAATTACAACATCATAAGGTGAAAATTCAATGATTTTACCTTCACCTAAATGAGTTATCTGATATACAGATGGAAGGTTGTAGGATATGGTTGGAACACATAATACATCATTAAATTGACCATTGTCTAGATGAATAGTTCCAGTCCCTACAACACTAAGATATCTATCGTCACCAACATATATGCTTTTGGTGTTACAATCATTTAAAGAAGAAAACATGGCTTTGTTTTTGGCCATGTGATAAGAAGCTCTAGAATCAATGATCCACTCATTAGAATGAGAAGAAGAAGATACACTTAGTGCATAACAAGTTCAAGATGCTTGACAACCACATGCAAAAAGTGATATTCCTGAAGATGAAGTTGAAGTTGAATAATTCTCCAAATGTATGTATTTTTTCTTCATTGTTGCTTCGAAGGCTTCCGTATTCTTAAATCATTTGGATTCTAAGTGGACAATGCGATTACAAAAGTTGTAATGTCTACTAGTCCTCTTCCCATTGTTTTTATTTTCCTTATCATTTTGTTGAATTTATTTTTCATTTTGAGACTGAAATTTCTTAGGAGCCTTGTTTGGTTTAGGACCATTTTTCTTAGGATATTACTTCTTAGGATTCTTTAAATTTGGTTGTTGATGGGAAGCTAAGGCTTGCTTAGAAGAGTTCCCAAGATTAAGAAGACCAAGGTGTAAGAGGTTTTCTTGTTCTCTTATTAAAGAATCACAAAAGGCATCAAAAAATGGGGACTTGTAGTCTTGTCCTTGAGAAATGAAGGCTTCTCTAGTAGAGTGGAAGGTGGAAACAAACACAGAGTAAGCGGATCCCAACTTAGTAAGAATGGAATGGATAAGGCTACCATCTTCTTTCTTAACCTTAACACCTTCTAAGATAAGTCTAAGGGCCTGGAACTTGGACAAAAAATCTTCAATGGAAGAAAAATTATTGGGGTCCAACATAAGCAAATCATTTTCGAGTTGATGGGCTCTAATTTCATTTTTAATTCCAAAAACTTTGGTGAGCTGTTTCATTGCTTTATTAGGGGTATCAAGTTCTGCGATATGGAATCTAAGGTTTGGAGAAATAGACATCCCTACTAAGCCATGTGCTTGATCTTGCCTATTTTCCCATTTGGTTTCCTTATCTTCATCTCTAGGTTTAGTTTCTTGGCCTCAGGCTATTCTGTAAATACCTTTACTTCTAAGTAATCTACAATGTAGGACAACCATTGGAAGTAGTTGGTCCTGTCAAGAATAACTTGGCATGAACTTTCCATTTTAACAGAAATTGAAGCTATAGATGCTAAAACTAAGAGTTCCAATGGAAATATCTCGAAAAATTAGGCCAATTAAAAAAAATTGTTCTGAAAACGACTTCCGAATGAAGAAGTTATGGTTTTTTGAAGAAAAATTGTTGAAGATACTGACGAAGTGCGTGAATGTGTGGAAGTGAATGATAATGTTATATTTAAAAAAATTCCCCCTCATTTCCAAACTTAATCTAATTAGCTCACTTTAAAAAAGATTTTATGTGAACCACTTTTATAAATAAGTGAAAGTCACTTTTACAATGGTACTTTATGAGATAGTCATTAAATTGTAACTTAAATGAAAAATAAAGAGACATTATAATTATAAGTGACTCACTTTTTATAATGAGTGAGAACATTTTTACATAAAGTAAATTTAAAACATAAGTTACATGTGATTTTTAAAAAAGTAATTCAACAAAAAAAAGTCTTGAACCCGAGGCCTCTATTCTCATGAAGTAACTTTAGACCAAGTGAGCTAGTTTAAAAGGTTATTAAATTTTGGAAAAGAGGAAAGGGTTTTTTTTTTTTTTTAATCGCTGAAGATTTGAGGTACATGATTACTTGAAAAAATGCTTTTTTTGTAAAAAACAAAAAACCACAAAACCCAACATGGACATGCAAAAAAAACCAAACCTTAAGGCTTGAAGTTAGATTCCGCTGGAAACTAGATATTTTCCTCTATGTTTCTGATTTTACGAGATCACACTAAGGCGTGACAAAAAAGAGCATACACATGAGAAAAATTCTTCCTTTATGTTTCTAATATGCCCCTATCACACAAAGTCGTAGGGAAAAGAGCATACATAGACATGAAACCTATAGATTCAGTAATAAAAACAGAGAGCTAAATAAACCGAAATAAATAGAGAGATGAATAAATAGAACTGTAAATAAACGTTGTATACCTCCAAATCTTAAAAATTATGTAGCTAGGGCTACCAAAATACTTTTCGTGTGAAACAAAATGGGTTTCTCACTGGAACAGATGCTCCCAACACAATAGAGCAGCCCTCTCGGCTCGATAGTAGAAACAATAGATCTATGAAATGGCAGTTGGATGCAACTGTATCGCTAATGGGAATGAGACTTTGGGGTTTAATCAAAATCCCTTCCCTTAAACAAAATCGATCCGAAGGCCTGTGGGTTATGGCCCACAAAGTGTATAGGAAGCGTTCATAAGGTCTTCAGTCTTTAACCGTGGACCTACACAAGAATTGGAGCCATATAACATTATCAGCTTTTATATCAGAAGAATTCTTGAGGTTGTTAAGCCTTAAAACCCAATGGCCATAAAACCATCGGAAATATAAGAGAACAAGGAAAATACAAAGAAGAAACCCTGCAAGAACCCATGGGCTGGACCTCAAATATTATAGGCCGCCTCTATAAATATCGGCGGGTCTGCTCCTTCGCACCATTCCACAATGCTGCTCTCTATCTTCTCTGAACTCTGACTGCCTGATCGCCGATTGGTCTATCGGCGACATCGCCACATTGGCATTGTCTCTTGAGCTCCCCGATTTGCGACCAGTGACTAGATTGCGACCGTCGACCTTGAAGCTGATTCGCCGGTAGCTGCTTAATCAGCTAACGCAATCACAATGTTACAACTGCCAGTTACGCTAACTCATAAAGAGTTCTACTGATGCGATAAAGGATCTCGACCGTTGATCATTCAAATCCAATGGTTCCTGTGTATTCTTCTTGTTTCCTCTTTAACTTAGTCCTGATTACCTATTTGGGGATTTTTGCATTAAACATAGTTTTGCCACAATCCATCAAGCACACATAAATTTCTTAAATATCTCTGGATCGCCATCACGCCTGATGGTCAATCAACATGCATACAATTTTGGGATTTGAACCTACGGCATATATATATATATATATATATATATTGAAAGAAACATGACATGCAGACGCAGAGAGATCCACACAACACCTATCTATTATATTAATAAAACATGATTACATCTAAGGCATTTCAGCCTTAGAACAGATGTCAGAGTCTCTCTCGACTTCATTGCAACTATATCACTCCATGTCCCCCCACTTGAATGAGAAGGTTCATTTTATATAAGAAAACATTGTTGGATTATTGGATTAGATCATGGAAGGGATATGATCATATCCTCTAACAAAAGCCCCTAAAGCTCTCATTACATGATTGCATACAACACTTGGTAGATTACATTTAGATCAAGTCTTTGAGATTTACTGCTACCATCTTTAAATCTGTTTTAAAACAGATTTTTCTCCTTGTTTTGCTCCATGGTCTACATTGTCCTCTTCACTCCACTTTGAATTCATCCCTTTGTTTAAGGGTGTTGTATGCTCTTGCATAAACTACCTTCAGATTTGGGTCACCAATGGATGCGGCCATTAAATAGCTCAGATACCTTGTATGAATTTATAGGGTAACTTCCTTAGATAGAACACCAAAGGAGACCGCTCACAAACAGATCACAAATTAATACACCAGTATTCTTGACATGGTGAAAACCCTGAAAGAGGGAAACAGTCCACGGCCTAAGCCAACGTTGCCACTTAATGCAATTTAGTAATAGAAGAAAGAAAATTTACATAAGCTTCTCTCATGAACGGTCACCCTATAAATGACCTCCATGCACTTTAAATAGAGATCATGGACCAATCAGGTGTTAAGCCACGAATCAAGTGTTGGTAATACCAAGGAGAATGAACCGTCAATTCACTTCATTTCTAGAACATATCGTGACCATCGGATTGTATGTTACAAATGTACATAGTAAAGAAACACAGTTTACCTAACTCTACACTAGACCAAGTTATGCTTAACTATTTCCTATGTGTGAGAATATCCTAACAAAATCAACATCGCATTGAAAGAAATTTTGATGTAGGCAGCTTGGTATTTTTACGGCTATAACCATAGAAACAAATGTCCCTCAAGCAAGCTAAAAATGATAAAAAATTATCACCAAAGTAATATGGTCCTTACAAGGTGTTACAAAATATTGATACTATGGCATACAAATTGGAGCTTCCTGCATCTTCCCGAGTGCACCCAATTCTCCATGTTTCATGCTTAAAGAAGGTTATAGGTGACAAGCTCCCAGTTCAAACAATATTGTTTGAGCTTGATGAGGAGGGAAAAACCATATTAGAACCTGAAGCCGTCATGGAAACGAGAACCTGACAGCTATGAAATCGATAAATTTCAGAGTATCTCATCAAGTGGAAAAACTTACCTATTGAAGATTCCACATGGGAGGATGAGAATTTGATACAAAGTCATCTAGAACTACTCAATTGTTGAAGATAACGCCTTTTTGAAGGAGAGGGGCATGTTAGGTCCCTATACTACCCTTGTTCTTATTAATGCAGCCCCGTTATTGTATTATTGTGCCCATGTAGTTCCTATATTATTATTATTATGCCCCATGGAAGCCCACTGTTACACTAAAATTTGTCACCATGACTATCTGTAGTTAGTATGGCTCCATCAACAGTCATACTATCCTCCTTGTCAAGCCTTATACCTCTGCTCTCCATGTCAAACTT
>APFE030036929.1:0-23155 GCA_000404065.3 Pinus taeda | reverse complement strand
TTTGGTTTGCCAGCGAAATAAAGTTGAAACAATTAAGACACCGGGTCTATTACAACCTTTATCCATTCCAAGCCAACATTGGGAGGAGGTTTCAATGGATTTTATCACAGGTTTACCCAAGTCTGAGGGAAAGAGTGTCATCATGGTGTAGTTGACAGACTTAACAAGTATGCACACATTTGTGCATTATCACATCCATTTAAAGCCAATACAGTTTCTACTGCATTTATGGAAACAATTCAAAAGCTACATGGAAACCCAAAGATTATTGTAAGTGACAAAGATCCCATTTTCACTGGAAATTTTTGAACAGAATTATTTTCTTGTCTTGGTACTCAGTTAGCTCATAGCTCATCTTATCATCCTCAATCTAATGGGAAAACTGAGATAGTAAACAAATGTTTGGAAATATATCTTCGTTGCTTTGTATCTGATAAACAGACACAATAGGTCAAATGGTTGCCTTTGGTTGAATGGTGGTATAACACTTCCTTCCATACAACAACAAAAATGACTCCATTTATGGCACTTTATCGATATCAACCACTATCCATCACATCATATTTAAGAGAAAATTCTAAGGTTCAAGCAGTGGAATATCACATCGAACATCAACAAGAAGTCCTCCAACTCTTAAAGGATAACCTCGTGTTGGCACATAATAGAATGAAACAACAGGGAGATCAACATCGCAGCGAAAGAAGTTTTGATGTAGGTGATTGGGTATTCCTACGGCTACAACCATATAAGCATATGTGCCTAAAGCAAGCTAAGAAGGATAATAACCTATCACCAAAGTATTAAGGTCCATACAAGGTCTTGCAAAAGATTGGTACTATCGCATACAAATTGGAGCTTCCTGCAGCTTCTCGATTGCACCCAGTTTTCCATGTTTCATGTTTAAAGAAGGTTATAGGCGACAAGCTCCCAGTTCAAACAATATTGCCAGAACTTGATGAGGAGGGAAAAATTATATTGGAACCAGAAGCAGTCACAGAAACAAGAACTCAACAGCTACAAAATCGATCAATTTCAGAGTATCTTATCAAGTGAAAGAACTTATCTACTGAAGATTCCACATGGGAGGATGAGAATTTTATACAGAAGCATCTAGAACTACTCAAGTGTTGAGGACAACAGTTTTTTTGAAGGAGAGGGGCATGTTGGGTCCTCATAATACTAGTGATTACCCCATTACTATTGTAGTTATACCCCTTATTAATATTGTTGTGCCCCTATTGCCCCCATATTGTGCCCCATAGAATCCCTTTATTGTTATTTTGTGGCTTTATATTATTATTGTTAGGTCGGCTGGTTTATATTGTGACTCCTTAGACTCCTATATATAGAAAGGAGGTTTTGTCATTTGAATCATCCAAGAATTGTTCATTTATGTAATGTAAAGGAGGTTGCCCCCTCAAAGAGGCTGAATTCTAAGGCGTTGATCTATCTTTTCTTGAGCTGGTTTCATAACATAACCTTCTTGAGGGCACTGGAAATGGCCCTGTTAGCGTCTACTTATGCGGTCAAAGCTCCATCCGGTAGCGCGATGGCTCGGGCATCCATTGTGCGAGCCATTTCTGCCACCTCTAAGGTTCTAGGCGCCAAACTAGTTGACGTTGCACTGCTCTGCCCCACATTGGTCTGCACTTGTGAAGCTTGGATCTGCAGCTCATGCAAACCCATTTGAATGGCGACCAAGGCCTGTGTTTGCTGCTGCTCAAAATGTTGCAACATCTCCATGGTCGTTTCCCTCATTGTATCATTGATGTCATTCAAATCACCCTCTGTCACGGTCATTGGGTCAAGGGATAATTTGCTGGCCTTGAACTTCTTCCACAACCCTACTTTCTCTTGCTCCCTTGTCCGCTTAACCCAGAATGGAGTAGTATCTGGGTCTGCTCCTCCTTGTTTTGATTGTTGCTCTTCCTCTTCTATCTACGACAAAGGAGACTTCTGACTCTTGTCAGAGTTGCACTCTTCCTCTTCTTCCTCCCCCTCTGCCTTCTTTTTGGCAGCATGCTCTACTTTGGCTTTGTCCTCGACCACCTTCTTCCTTCTTTTGACCAACTGCTCCATCTTTAACCTGGCCTCTTCCTTCTTTCGCTTCACGTCAGACTTACTAGACTTAGTTGATAAGTCTGAGGCCGTGCGCCATTTTGCTAGCCAACTCTCAATGAACGTGGCGATTGCATCATCTGTCTCCAAGTATGGAAGATCATACCATTTTTTCTCAGGGTCCTTCCGCACTCTGATAGAAATGCAGTGGAAGTTCACCTTGAACTCCACATATTCAGACAACTGCTTAAAGACAGTTGCTGAGAGCCATGTATTGCGGTTGATTGTGGTGTGGATGATTGATTCCATGAGGACCCAAAATATCTTACTATCGTTGACCCTTTGGGTGTCCTTTGTGGCCCAGAGTGAAGCCAACTTCACTACTTCTAGCAGATCTGCTGCAATTGGAGGAAATTAACTGTCCTCTGGTAAATCCCACCCAACCAGTACAATTGATAGCAGCAACCATGAATAATGGAAGATCTTGCTTTGGTATTGTGCTTCTCTGCAGTTCACGAGGAAGTCGTTCTTGAGATAGTGCTACCAGTTAAATTGTACACCCTCCACGCACTAGGCCTCTAATGACACAACCAATGCCGACACTTCATCTGCACGACACTTCCTCATTATTTTCCCCTCTAAGATTTGGGTGGTTAATTTAACTGCGGGATCAACTATGCTGGAAATGGAATAGTCGTGCGACTTCTTGGCAAGCTTTAATTTTTACTTCATTCATTTGGTGAGGTCGTGCTCACCCATCTTTCCAGCAAATGCCATGGCTGGATTCAAGTGTGAATGCAGGAGCAACGTGATCCTATGGATCATCATGTCATTGATTGGTATTGGTTATCCTAACCATAAGCACCCATCGTACACCAAGCTTAACAACTATTTGATCACTATCAAAGTTATGGGCACGCGGTTGTAATGCGACACCCATAGCAGGTTCAATAGTCCTGCCTTGTCCACCCCTTTTATCCACTGTCTTAGATCTAGCCCAATCACACCAGAGTCTTTATAGAAGACGTGGTGCATGAATGTATCGATTGCCAACTAGGGAAAGCGCTTTGTATTTGCAAAATTCCAATCCCCCAGCTTTAAATGGCGAATGCGTGCTAGGGCAAACCTTCAAATGTGATCTTGTCTGGTAGTAATGGTGTGTGAAGTGTGATCTTGCTCTCATCGAGGTCCTTTCAGAACTTCACCTTGCCTCGGTGCAGAGGAACATATTCTGGCAGCTTGGAGATATGGTCTTCCCCCTCAACATCAATGTATTCTGCTCCCATATCAACGTCTTCCATGCCCATATCAATTTCTTCTATGTCCTCGTCAGTTTCTAGGTTTACTACCTTGCCCTTCTCCTACATGGTGGGCTTTTCTTTCTGCAGATATCGCTTGGGCAATAGGCACACTGGCTATGCCGCTTTCTGTTTGTCCTTCTTCACTTTAGGCCCCTTTGTAGTTGGTGTAGGCCTCGGCGTGGGCAACCTTGGCAATTTGGGTACTTCTATAGGTACTTCTACACTCACTACCTCTAGGGTAGCTCCCTCAATTGCCATCACTTCTCCAACACTTGTGGTTTCCATGGGTACCGACATGATGCTAGTCAAGGGCTCCTGAGTTTCCTTGGGCAGCTTCTCAATCACTGAACTCACCACCAAAGCCTTGAAATAGTCAAGGTTCATGCACATCTAAGAGCTCAACACCTCAATTCTCAAAACGCCAAGTGTTTTTCATTGGGAAACCATCTATAATTTATAGGAAAATTCGAATTCAAATCTGACTGTTGCCCCCAAAATCACTTCATAAATGCGATATTGGTGGTATATTTTCAAAGATATTTCTCTTAGATTCCGACTTAAATGTCACCCACCCACTCCATTTAGCCGTTTCTCACTGTCAAATCTTGAACAATGACCATAACAGTCACTTTCTGGCTTCCCTGCATGGTCTCTCCTTTAATAGCGTAGCTTCCCTCATGCTCCTGTTGATGTTGTGACATTCCTCCTTTCTGCACAGTTCCCCAATCACGCAGCTCCACAACCTGCGCAGTGTAGTTTATAGTCCCGCACCTCCTTTCAACTACCTAGAGTGCTAAGGCTGTGCTCCCAACATATAGTCATCTAGACGGATCCCTGGTGTATGGCTTCAATTGGCTACCATTTACCTTCCCTAGAAATAGCTCTCCATTCAACTTCACCAGTTGGATTGATCCACCATCATTATTCTCTTTGATGACATACGGCCCTAGCCAATGCATCCTAAATTTTCCTAGAAATTTATCAAACTTGCTATCATATAATAAAATTAAATTTTTTACCTTCAAGGTGCACAGTTTGATATGCCGATCATGCCATGCCTTTTCACTCGCCTTTTGAACTTGCTAATGGAATCCAACTAGAAATCTATTCTCTTCAAGCTCTGTCAGTTGTGTGAGCCTCTCCTCAAGGGCTCCGCGATCTGCCATTCCTCTGAATGCCATTACGCATAGACTAGGTACAATGTACTCCATTAGCATCAAAACTTCTATGCCATAAACCAACCTGAAAGGCGTTTGTCTAGTCAGCTTCTTACAAGTTGTTCTATAAGCCCATAGCACCGCGGGTATGCAGACATCCCAATCATTTCTTTGTGCATTGCAATCCTTCATTAGTGGGTTCTCCAATATCTTATTAAACGATTCTACCATCCCATTAGCTTGTGAGTGATATGGCATACTCTTCTAATGGTAAACCTGAAATTCCTCCATCAACGCGCTGATCGTTTCATTAAGAAAATGTATACCGCAATTGCTTATCACAACTCTCAAACAACTAAACCTTGTCAGCACATACTCAAATAAGAATTTTGCTACTATTGTGCATGTACAATCCTTCACAAGCTGCGCCTCCGCCCATCTGGTTAAATACTTAGTCATGGTGATGATGTACCGCACACTTGTCTTCTTTCCTAGAGGCTGAATCGGTCCCACAAATTCAATCACCCACTTCTCAAATGGTTGTAATGACATCTGCAGATTTAGAGGCATCTCATCCCTCTGCGATGGTCCACCATTCCTTTAGCATGCATTGCATGCCCTACAATACACATTTGAATCCTTATTCAGTGTTGGCCACCACAAACCAGCGTGTAAAATCTTCTGCATTGTGGCTTTTCCCACATAATGTCCTCCCGGGGCTCCTCCATGAGCCTTAGTGAGGATGTTGTTTCATTCAAACTCTGGCACAGAACGTCACAATATTTCATCTGATCTGATTTTATACAAGTGGCCTACAATGACAAAAACGTTTGTCACGCATACCACCAAATCCTTCTTTTATTGGCTAGTATATCCTTCTGGAACCATTCCCTTTGTTAGGAAGTGTATAATATCTTCAAAGTGACTGTTAGTGACGTGCACCATAAAGAGTTGCACATCATGTAGTCCTTCCTCCAAATTAGTAGGCTCCTCTCTTGTTTTAGTGTGCGATAGATGATCTGGCCCATCATTCAATCGTCCAAGTTTCACAATAACTTCAAAATCATATTCCTAAAACAACAATAGCCATCTACATATCCCCCCCCCCCCCCCCACCAACACAACACAGGCTTATTCACCAAGTACTTCAATGCAAAAATGGTCTGTATACATCTTAAAGTGTCCACCTAGCAAGTAGTGTCTGATCTTCTAGAGCGCATACACCATAGCCAAACCATTACACTTTATCATTGAATAATGCTTCTCAGCTTTAGATAACATCCTACTTGCGAATGTTATAGGATGATCCAATTATCCCTCACTGGCCTGTGTTAGTACTGCCTCGAGCGCAATACATGATGCATCCACATGCATGTGAAATTCCTTCTTCTAATCCGGGAAGACTAGTATCGGTGTGGTGACCATATTTTCCTTCGACACATCTAAGATTTTCTGACATTCTTCATTCCAACAGAATCTGGCATCCTTCTTGAGCAGCTTCTTCATCGAGGCGGTAATCTGGGCATAACTCTTAATTAACTTTCTATAATACCTTATATGCCCCAACATTGCGCGCAGTTGTTTCACACTTTTGGGCACCTCCAAATTGATTATGACTACGATATTCACAGGGTCTACCATCAAGCCTTGTCTACCATGTGTCCCAACAAGATACTAAAAGGGACACAGAACAAACATTTCTTCAGATTGAACATGATCTGGTACCTCCGACATGTATCCAACATCAAGCGCAGACTTTCTACATGGTGCTTTACCAGTCTTTGCAAACTTTTACTCTGCTTCTGTGCCAATGTTTGTCTATCTAGTTTTGAGTGGCATGATGATGTCTGGATTCTCTATTTGTGGTCCTTCAACTTCACGGTGACCTTTAGTATTTGGAACATTAATATTCCTTGGATCTTTGTTTTCTTCTTCCACTGTCACATTGTAGCACTCTAGCGCATGGCTCAACTAGGTAGTCCAATCAGGTTGAATAAAACCTAGAGGATCCTGTGGTATCTTGAAGATCGCTGCCTTGACCTCCTACAATGCTTCATTAATACATTCAAATCCATCCTCAAAGTTGAATGTCATAAAAAATCCTTGCCACAAAACATCCCATTCTTCAATGCCATGTGGGAGCTCTATCTCCAAGTACCAATTCATTGGTATAACATCCAAGGTATGAAAAAATAGATGTACCCACTTTGGTTGAGGCTCCACTCCATACACTTCCTTCCATTTGGCCAAATTATTGCATGGGCCATTCCTCCCATCATATTTCTCTAACAATCACACTTTTGGACAACCAAAGCATACTTTCATCATCTTTCTACATTCACACCAATCATAAAAACTATCCTTGTGCGTACCCCACCATCTTGCAGGCGTAGTGCGCAATGCCCAATCGAAGGCCTAGAAGTGATGCTTCTCTGGCACCTATTTCTCAAATGCATCCAAAACGTTATCAACATCAGTTAAACCATCGTAGTAAGGTAGATTTCTTACCTTTGATGATACACAATGCAACGACGTGGTCATCATATTACAACGCTGTGTAGATACTTCATGCAGTCAATTCTGCCAGTGCTCCACTCTTCATCTGAATATGATGCGCAGGAACTTTCACAGTCCCATGCAATATGCCCATCTGCTGTAAGATTCACCCAATCCTAATCTCACGCTGTTATATTATAAATCTGGTCCAAATCATCATCACTTTCATAATCATGGACCAGTTCAGTATAGTGCAGTCCTTCTGTAGGGTCTAGGGGCACCACTACACGGCGAACCTTCTTCTCAAATATCATATTCCGCTTCTTCAAATTGACTACCCCATTCATATTAGTAGCCCAATTAATCCCAAGGAGCGCAGGGTAGGGATTGTTGTCATCTACAATCTCTATTACTTAAAAATCAACTAATGCACTCACGCCCTCAATATCAACTATTAATCCTTGCAATCTTCCCATGGGGATGATTTTCTGCTGATTTTCCATTCTTAACTAAATTGGAGACCACTGTAGCACAGGTATCCCCATTCTCTCCCATGTCTATTTAGGCAAAACATTCACGTTCAACCCTAGATCTAGAATAAATTGATCCATCTCATATTCTCCTATCTGTGTAGTGAGCCTCATCTCATGCCCCGTACTCGCCTTATCCTTGCCAATCTTCCTGACTAGTGCAATCCACCAATAGAATTTTCCTTCCCAATGCACCTATTGATTAGTTTGTGCAGTCCCTTCACAACCTTGCTATTGCACAACAGCTTCATATAGGTCTCTAAGAAAGTAGTAATCATGGAGGGGTCCATTTCTTCAGCGGACCTTTCTTGACTTCCTGAGGTGGAGGCCTCAGCAAAGTTTTTCTTCGCTTCCATAAACGTTTCTCTTGTGCATTCTAGATCAAACCTGGTCTCTTTTTCTAGAACTTTGCGGACACACTCACCTTCTTCAGGCTTCTTCCCCTTATCTTCAACAGTTGTCGTTCCACTCTGCAACACAATATTTACCTTAGGATCTTCCTCGTGAGGCTTAGCCCTCATCATCTACAAGTTTTGAGTTAGTTGTTGAGGTTGAACCCCCTTTTCACGTATCTTAGATAATAATATAGGGCAATCCTCCATCGCATTGTCAAACTGAGTACAATATTGGCATGATAGACGTGTCAAATTTAGGGAGTCTCACACATAGTGTCACAAGCCTCCACAGTTGTCACAAATGACTTTTCCCCTACCTCTACTAGGTCCTCCTCCACCTCGGCCTCATCTACACCCTTGATACTTGGTTCGTGCTTCCCCAACGCCATGGTCCGGAGGGCAGGTTTCTGCCTGCACCCTATATGTCGGCAATGTATTCATCATTAGCTCATAGATATGATAATTATGCTCATCATGACCCATCGATTGATAGAAGTTGCAGAAGAGATGTTGCAGCGTTTGTACAAATTTCTGCAACAAATGGAAATTGTATGTCATGTGTTTTCCAGCTACCTGACAGATAGAACACCATAGCGCGAGCCCTACACTTGGCCCTGCTTGAGCCTCTAGCCTCAGAGGCATTAGTCCTCCTAGTGCAACATAGTTTGTGAAGACTGGGCAATGATGTTTGTCATGCCCCTGATCTTTGCATTTTAGGCAACAGACTTCTTCACGCACCTCTAGCCGAATTGTCCTATCGTTCTTCAAACTCTGCATTTCCAGGCGAAGGTTCTGCAACTACGCGAGAATCTGTTGAACCCCTAAATTAGCATCTTCCATCAGTGTTTCATGCAATCTCATTCAAATTTCCAGAGCTTCCCCTTGGGTCCCAATCTTTTATTGTGATAGTGCAACCCTTAGATGAGGTAGGAGTGAAGCAACAAACCATTTGCGATGCTGCCGATCTGTTAGATTCATGTTAGCTTCAAGGATCATGCATTTCAACCTCTAATCCAAATCCCAAGGTGTCTCACTAGGCTTCATCATAATCTCCTTGAATCTGATAATTGACTGAGCTTTAGATTTGGGTCTGCTAAATGCCTTATTCAACGCGGTCTGAATGTCTACTAATGCAAAAATCAGGTTATCATTGCACTACTTAATGTACCATGTTAGCGTGTGTTCCTACAAAGCACTAACCAATGTTGCTTTATTCATTTGATCATTTGTAATACCCTAAGCTACCCATACAACCTTTGCGATGAACCAAAATTGATTTGGGTCCTTAGTTCCCAACCCCTTAAACATAGGACATTTTACTATATTCGCCACATTAGATGGTGGCGGAGGTGGCGGTGGTGTGGGTGAAGGCATATGCGGTGAAGGTGAATATGGAGGTGGAGTGCGTGGATGGGGTATTCGTAGGAACCGTTGTCTTATCAATTGAACAATGCTTTGTGGAGAATCTTGTGTTGCTTCCTCGTCATCACTCAGAGGGGGTTTAATCAACGGGATATATTCAGGGCCTATTTTCCCTCTATCCCTAAAGCTCTTTCCACTTAACGCAGCTCCAAACATCAAGGTAGCTGCATAACCCGCTTTTCACACAAGAGCATCTTAATCCAAGTATTTAAAGACCTTAAATACTTACCTTGCGGTCCTTTGAAGAAGTGACATTTTGCTTCACTGTAACTGACCGAAGTATCAACCGTGAACCCTGTCACGAATCCCCCTATGATATGATCAAGTGATCGAAAACATGTGCGATCTTATCCTCAGAGGCTTCCAATCTCCGCACTAACTCTGGGGTCCAAACTATTAGACTGTCAAGTCTTCACCTTCCTTGTTCATTTGCCAATTTCGTGATCCACTCGTACAATTCAACTAGGAAGGAACAAAATAAGATTTTGTGTATCTTTGTGTATAGATATCTGTCCAACCATTATTCTTTCATCAATCATGGATTCCAGTTCTCTTGTTCCACGAATTCATGGATATTTCTATCCAACTAGTCTTCGATCTCCTTCTTAGTTGGATTCTAGTGATGCAACATCACACATCTCATTATGCAGATCATGGTCCCAACAACAGAACCATGTTTTGGATTGATGGGCCCTGACCTAGGTTTAACGTTAATTACCCAAGAAAATTCCTACACTACTGGCCCTTTCGGCATCAATCTATATAGCACGGACTGAAGTCTCACCCGAAGCAATATGGGGGGATGCAGGAACCAAGTTTCGACACCATGAGACGGTTGTGATGTCGTTTTATACCCTAAACATTCCTTCGCGTAGGTCGATAAGCCTTTTAGGGTTTATTGGTATACTTCTCTTATTCATCCTTTAGACCTCCATGAAGGTTTATGATCATCCTTCACATACCCTGGACAGGCAGATAAGGCACTTACATGCCTCTATAATTACTCTTTACTTTTGTTTTACCTAGATTAGCTTAAGTGTTGAATAACTTTAACATGCATTATGATTATCTGCACGTAAAAATATATTCTTACCTACGTTCATATAACAAAGCAACACGTATAGATTTGTGCATCAATACAACACTAAATCATAAACCAGTATTTAACATAACATAATCACAAGTATTTATAACAGAGATAAAATAGATCATACACAGGTAATTCCAGAACAATTCTCTTTATTAATGTTTCAAATCTTCAATATAGACTCTAACTTCCTCGCGCACACAGCTGCAGGGGTCAGTCTGCGCACTCAGCTACGGACTTCTACCCTAAGCCTATGCGCACTTAGTTGCAGAGCCCCTTTCCTATGCTAAGACTCTTCTCTCTTAACCCTCACAGACTCATTACATCAATCAATTGCCAAAAACTACTAAGAACTCCCCACTCTCCCTTAGACTCTTCTAAGGCTCTCCTTTTTATATATTCCCATGGTCCGTGGACCAAGGGTGGATCTCATAAAGCCGACATAAGTTACCTAAACTAAGGGCAGAAACCCTTGATGACTCTTTACATCTTCGCACTCCACGACCACAAAATGCAGAGACTTTACATTCTTTATACAAAACTTGGGCCTTTAGCCCCAAAACTTGGGATTTTAACCCAAAAATTGACCCTAGGGGACCCGTTCCCAACAATGAGCTCCATATTATGATATTTGGTAATCATTGTTGGGGGATTTTGATATTCTTCTTCCACAACATCCCGCACATCAACTCCAAGTGATTCAATGTAGGTCTTCATCCTTACTTTACGAAACACATAGTCTGTTCCATTGAACATATGTGCCCTATTAGTAAATCCTCCTTCCTGGTTTTCCATGATCCTTGATCTTTCTTCCAATTGTTAAGATGATTTGAAGTAATCAACTTTGATACCAATTGTTAGAAACTAGGAAAATATTGAGAGGGAGGGGTGGATTAGTATTGTAGAAATTTTACCAATTTAAAAACTTTCTTTCACTTTGTGCAATAAAAATAGGACACCATTAAGTACTTCAACAATTAATTTAAATAATCATGACAAGAAACAATATCAACAAACACAATGGAAGACACAAATAACAAACAAATTCTTCAATACTACTCTTTAATTGTTTCATAGGCATGATACAACTTGTTGTTACAATTCTTTTGCTACAACCAACAATAATCTTCAACTCCCTGATTTATTAGCTACAACTAAAAGGAGTTACAACTCCAAATATTTACTAACAACTATTGGAAGGAGCAACAACCCCTGATATGAAAACTACAACTTGCTTGACACTCACTGAGTCATCTTTCATCCATTTTCATACTAGAACCATGAATGCCAACTTTTCCTTCAAAATAAAACAATTTTATCCTTAATCACCGATACATTCAACAATATCTGATTGTTGAGAACACCAACAACTTCACCTCAACTTGCTCATGAGAACTCTCTTATTGTTGTTCAACCAGTGTACTCATGCTTGGTTATAAAGGATTTTGGCTTGATATTTTTGGCTTCCTTTCTTTTCTTGTATTGCTGCATGAATGCTTATTTTTTTCCTTTGTCCTATTTATTTCAATCCACTGAATGTTTTAACTAAGTTCTCAAACCTTAACCATTCTTTTCTGCAAGTTAAACTAAGATTTTATGCTTATTTTGGAAATTTTGGCCTTTTAACAGGTTTTAGCAATACTTTTCTATTTTTGGCTGCAATTTACTTTGGATTAACTTCTAGAACTGCCACTAAAATGTTACTTTTTAAAAAAATTTCTGAATCATTTTACCACTAGCTCAACACACTGCCAAAATAGCTGTCAGCTCATTCATCTAAGGCCTTTGGTTATTGCCTAAAGTCTTTTAATATTTTGCTGCCAAATCTATTTCCACGACCCCTATTTTATTTTATTAACAAATTTGTTGCCAAATCCGTCGATTTTGGCCTTAGCCCCTTTGGTGCTAGAAGTTGTTTGATTTTCCATCATAATACTGGGTCCCGTGATGTACACTTAAGCTTTCAGGTGCTTAGTCTATTTAAGGCTTTCAAGGGCTTATTTCCCTTTATTAACTTCTCCACACCCTTGGTCTTCATACCTGAATGTTCCTTCGTGTAACGTCACGTTGGTGCTTGGGCCTAAAGATCTCTATCCCAAATTTTTCATTCGTTCTCCCTTTATTAAACTTCCAAGCTCATACTTGTGGGATGTGTTGTCCATAGGGTCCACTCGACACCTTGTTCATTGGTCACTGCTCTTCACATGTCAGTCACAGTTGATGTGTCTCGATGCTTTCCTCTTAGTGCATTTCTCCGTTGTGCCTTAATATTCTTCTGGGCTCTGTCCACTAGGATGACATCACATTGATGTCACCTGTTCCACATGTCTACCTCTAATTATTACACATGTCCATCGAAAATGGGCCCTTCGGGTGCCCAAAAACAACAAATCTTCCTGCCACATGTCACGCTCCCATTAGGTGTTCTAACGTCACCATCCTCTGTTATTTAAGCCAATGAAATACTACCATGTTTCGTTTGTTAGAGAGGAGAGAGAAAAGGGTCCCATGGCCTATTTTTCAGTGTTTTTCCTTTATGGTTTTTTCAAAGGGTTACCGAATTTTTCTTCTATTTTTCTCAAAGTTTTTCCAGGCCGGCACTCCCTTTGCACACTACTTTGTTATCTCTCTGGGATTACTTCTACAGGCTTCACTATCAATGTGGGGGCCTATTACTTAAATATTTTACCAATTGTCGCTTCTTGTTGCCTTGTTGCATGATACAATGTGTCATAGAACTTGCCTCCCGACACTTCCTCTGTGTGCACTAAAAATTATTGGGTTTATACCATTAAGCTTCATCTACTGGGATGGTGTCATCCTGCTCTTTTTATTTAAGCGCTATATCAAACTTGTTGGGTGGGCTCCACTGGGATGCTGTGGAAAGTAGGCACCTCCAAAAACCAATAGAAAGATTTCTTGTTGCCTTGCTTGGATTGCCATGTTTTCCTAGTCCTTTGTTTGATTGCTCCGCTATCCTTTTCATTATGTTTGGATTCTTTGCTAAACTTAACTCTGTACCAAAGCTCCTCCAACCAACTTTAACTCTGTAATATTTTGGCTTTGGGGCTTCAACTTTGACTTACTCTATCTTTAGTACCAGGAGGCCATTTTCAGTCTTCCACATACCAATAGAAATATTTTTCAAACCTCTATCCATCCAAGTGGGTTTCATGTATGTTAAAGATAATATTATTCTTTAGAATTGGCTCTAAAGTCTCTAAATCATTATCATCCATGTTGCTCCTTGACTCTTCTTCCTATGCTTGGAACTTGATCTCCTGAGTCCTTCTTTGACACATTTTCCATGTGTTGACATCAATGACAACATATTTTCAAAAATCTTGCAATTCTCAATCCATTGCAAAAGCTCACTAAAACATTGAGAAAAATATCCTTGAGAAGGAAAACTAGATTTAGAATAAGAGGTAAGAGTCGACTGTGAAAATCCACTTGTAAAACCTAAAGAGGACAAGTTGATATCATCATGAAAACCCTAGGATAAACTTCCCTCAGTCTGAAGGATACCTTTGTATAAGCATTCCAAAACATGAGGAAAACATTTTATCACCACATAACTAGAGTAACCTTGTGAAAAATATAGAGAACCCACTTGGACGGGTGAACAAACTCTAGTTGAGTTAACCAAATAAAAAAATCCACTGACCAACCCACCCAAGATTGGAAACCCATCCTGATCAATGTGACCTCCTCCCACTGTCATCACGTGACCACCATCTATGGACCACTCCAATGACGATATAGATAACGGGGGAGGGGGTGGTTAAAAATCTTGAGAAACCTTGAGCTGGTGTAGAAAAAGACAGAGATCTTGAATCCTCCAAACAAGAAGAAGGCACATATACACCTGGAAAAACAACTCCAACATCAAAAACCCTCGTGGAAGAGATTCTTGAAATGCCCACCGAAGACGAGGTTAAAAATCTTGAGAAACCTTTTGGAAGAGTAGAAAAAGACAAAGATCCTAAAGCCTCTAAACAAGAAGTAGGCATAGAGCCACCCAAAAAAACACCTCCAACATCATAAACCCACGATGAAGAGAATATTCTTGAAACACCTTCTGAAGACTCTGAAAAAGCCACCAAATTAACCATTAAATTCTCCATAATAAGATTCAGCAAGAACCTCCAACTTTTTTCTATAGGATGGATCATAAGATTGCGAAAACTAAACTAGGCATGTTCTTTTACAACATGAGTTCAACCAATTTTTCATTGAACCCTATATACAATTATCTTGTTAATTTTTCAAAACAAGCAGGACCCTTATCGCCTTCATAATCGTATAATGGATACCACTTCCATCCAAACCAAAGTAGCCATCGACAAAACTTTCGCATATACTGATTTCACTAAGTTTCAAATAGCATTAAAAAGTAATTACAGTAAAACATTTTACAATATACAAAAAATTAATAAATTAAATTATTTTTAATATATCTAATTATTCCTACTAGATAGCTCAATTAGCAATTGTTGTGTTATGAAGTACTATGTAAACCATGAGATTCAATGGTCAAATCCCCCGTAGGTCAAGCCAACAACACACACACACACACACACACACACACATTTCGGATAAGTTCACTAAGGAAGCTCAATTGGGATGATCACGTTATAAAGTATTATTAAACCATGAAATTTAGGATTCTAAACCTTCGTAAATCAAACTTAAAAAAATAAACTAGAAAATTAATATATAAAATCATTTTACAATATAGTTATTGCTCACAGTTTCTACCTAAAAGCAAGACAACTTTTAGATTTAATTAAAACAATTTTTTATATTCTTACTTCATGGAAATTTGTTTTAACGTAAGATCTGATTTGTTGATGAAACATTTGTCATTTGGAAACACTGGTGGGTTGCGCTTGACACCTTTCATTCCCATCTTAATAATATTTCCCCTCATATCCAATTCACCATGGAAATCAAATTGAATAAATCCATTCTATTCTTAGATGTCCCCGTTACCCGCCTTCCCTTTGGCTTCCTCTCCCATCAAGTTTATAAAAAAAAGACCCACACTGACCATTATCTTCACACCCTTTTGCATCACCACCCCTCCCAAAAGTCAACTATTCTTAAAATCCTCATATCTAGAGATTTGAAAATATCCGCTCCCTAGTTCCTTTTAGTTGAAAAATCCCATCTACTCCAAGCTTTCATAGCTAATGACTATTCCACCACTCAAATCAATAAAGCCTTTCAAGCTGTCACTAACCCTAGGTCTACCAATTTTGATTCTTCTCCCTCCTGTGGCCAAGTTACGCTGATCTAGGTGTGATCCAGATTTAAACAAGAACGCAATAAAATACAGAGATAACCATATACACAAAGATGTAGCGGAAATAATACTTCATTTCATTAATGGAAAATACTGAAATATGCTTACAACTGGAAATAGAAATAAACCAGCTAGGGTGATGGTAGCTTATCTCTGAGAAGAGATGTGTGGCTACATGCCTCTGAACTGTGTTACAATGAGGCTCGAAGGCCTATTTATTGTTGAGAAACAATGGAAAAACCCTTCACATTCCAAAACTAACCATGGAAGATGAAACGCCAAATTGTGGGCCCCGTTTTTGGGTAAGTTGGTACATTAACTTCCCGGGGTCGCGAATTGGTCATCTTATCTCCGTTTGACATGCATGATAGCCCCTTGGAAAGATCTCTCCGAGGACTATGACGGAAAAGACGATTTTTAAACAGAAAAATCGCTGGCAGTAGATTTCCCCAAAAACATCGTTTAGGGCCTCAAAACGGCTATGGAAAATGGCTTCGAAAGTTTAGGACCCAAAAAACTGCTAAAAATAGTAAACTGTGTTATAATTAAGGAAACTGAAAGAACTGAAAGAAGCACTAGAGGGGATCCACGTGGAATTAGCAGGTGGCCACCAATATCCACTTCGATCAAGGTGGATGTTGGTGGCCACCCACCTATCCCATTTGGACCCCCACAACTATCTCTTTTAGTTTTTTTCAGTTTCCTAAATTGTAGCACAGTTTACTATTTTTAGCAGTTTTTTTGGTCCTAAACTTCTAGAGCCATTTTGAGGCCCTAAACGATGTTTTTTTGGGAAACTTTGGGGTGGTAGTTCTCAGATAGATCTTTCTAACAAGCTATTGTATGCGAAAAAATGAAGATTGTATGCCAAAGTTACGACCCCGGGAAATTGATGTACCAATTTACCCAAATGGGGCCCACAATTTGGCGTTTCATCTTCTAGGGTTAGGTTTCGGGATTTAAGGGTTTTCCATTGTTTCTAAAAAATAAATAGGCCTTCGAGCCTTATTATAACACAATTTAGAGGCATGTAGCCACCACATCTCTTCTCAGAGATAAGCTACCATCGCCCTAGCTGTTTATTTCTATTTTCTGTTTGTAAGCATATCTCAGTATTTTACATTAATGAAATGAAGTAATATTTCTATTGCATCTTTGTGTTTATGGTTATCTCTGTAATTTTTTGCATTCCTGTTTAAATCGGAATCAGTGGTATCAGAGTTGTTTGCTTTTTCTATGTTTTTCTTTGCATGTCCCCAACAAGGTCGGGATATAAGGAGTTAGGGCTTGAACTGGTCGAACCTTTGCAAGACTAGCCTCGCAAAGCTTGACGGCCTCCCATGGCAGATGAGAAGAAAGATGAGGGGGAAGGAGATCCTATCAAAATCTTGCTCGAAGAAGCCCTCGAGCGACAAAGGAACACGATGATGGATAGCTTTGCCTAGATCCTTCAGCGGCTACCCAGAGGCGACGCATTGGCTTCTAACAGCTACTCTGGAAACACCACACCATTTAAGGTGCAAGATAATTTTGAAATCCCCATCTTCGAGGGTCAAATAGACACAGATGTTGTAGATAAATGGTTAAATCTGCTAGATGGGTATTTTTCTATTCATGAATTTTTGAGTCGAGAAAAGATTGTTTTTGCTCTTCTCAAAGCAACCCCCCATGTCAAGGACAGGTGGGAAACCTACTGCGAGCAAAAGGATAAAAGTATAGGCTCACTATTTTTAGCCGCACCCACTTCGGATTCATTCTGGGATGCCATCAAGGAGCAGTACTACCCTGTGAAAAGCTACGAGGACAAATACATCAAATGGAACACACTGAGGTAGGGAAGGGACCAAGATGTGTTGGAGTTCACAAACATTTTTCATACCCTTCGCACACAGTTGGGTATCAAGGACTCTGAGCTGCATTTGGGACTCAAATACTGTAGTTGCTTACATAGATACATCCAGGAAGAGATGGAGTTCCTAAACATCTCCTCGCTCGGCACGAAGTATTGATACGCTGTCAAAATCGAGAAAAAGTTCAAACAAAAGAAGTGAGACTTTGGATCTGCGAATTTGAAGACTAAAGGACAAAGCCAAGGTGGGGTGGCCCAAGACAACTTGTCGAAGCCGCAAGAAAAAACAACACCATGAAGCCAAAGAAGGACACAGGAAAGTGGTGTGAGTCCCACAAGAGTCCCACTCATAACACAAGTGAGTGTCAGACCAAGCAGTAGCTAGTGGCCGAGTTGAAGGCTTCAAAATCAGATGCATGTTCTGACCTTGAGTTAGAACTTGAAAAGGGGATTGGCAAAGGGAAGCAGATCATTGTTGTGGATCCCAGTAGCACTGTTGCCACCACCAAGATCCAGAAAAATGAGCACAAAGATCCAGAGGAGGGGGAATGTCTTTTCCACTCACAGATGTGGGTGAAAGGTTTGCCACTGCAATTTATTGTCGACAATGGCAGCCAAAAGAACCTCATTTCAGCAGAGGTAATGAAGCGGTTGAGCCTACTGACTACACCACACCCTCAACCATACAGCATCGGGTGGCTTCATGCAGGATGAGATCTCAAAGTTCGCCAAAAGTGTCGTCTTCCCTATAGCATCAAGCCCTTCACAGATGAGGTATTGTGTGGTGTTACTCCTCTGGATGTTTGTGATGTACTATTAGGCTAGCCATACTTATGGAGGCAACATGCTGTGTATGAGTCAAGGCCTCGTGCTGTCATTATTTCTTTGGGTAATTCATTACACAGGATACCGGAGGTAGCCCCACCTACTACCACCTCTTTGATCACTTCTAAGAAAGGCAGCAAGCTCATCTCATAGACTAGGAAATTTATTTTATGTCTTGTTCGCTCCCAAAGTAAGGGGAAGATCGTTGCTACATCCATGACCCCCGCAAAGGGTTCCTCCACGCAGTAGCAACAAAAAAGGGATACGATCATGATAGAACACAGGAACAACTTCTCCTCAACCACAGGGGTACCACACAAGTTTTAGGTGGGCAACAAATATTGGTTACATATGCAAAGAGAATGCCTTACCAGAACCCATCAGAAACTTAGATTACTCCGACATAGTCCTTACACCAGTACCAAGGCTACGGGAAACAATGCTTTGAAGCACGACATTCCTCCATTCCTTCGCTTGCACCGAGTGTTCAATGTGGAATGTCGTTGACCATGCTTCCAACCATTTCTGGACACATCAGAGATTACATAACAGCTCACCAGAGACCCAACTCAGCAAAAGCTTCCTCATTTTAGGGAGGAACTCAACGCAATGGGGACCATTGCTTCCTAAGGGGGGAGGAATGATCCAAGTGTATGTTGGTGGCCATCCACCTATCCCATTTGGACCCCCACAAATGTCTCTTTCAGTTTTTTTCAGTTTCCTAAATTGTAGCACAGTTTATTATTTTTAGCAGTTTTTCGGGTCCTAAACTTTCGGAGCCGTTTTGAGGCCCTAAACGACGTTTTTTGGGAAATTTGGGGGAAACATGGGTAGTTCTTGGATAGATCTTTCTAACGAGCTATTGTACGTGTCAAACAGAGATTGTATGCCCAAGTTATGACTTCGGGAAATTGATGTACCAATTTACCCAAACAGGGCCCACAATTTGGCGTTTCATTTTCTAGGGTTAGGTTTTGGGATGTCAAGGGTTTTCCATTGTTTCTCAACAATAAATAGTTCTTTGATCCTCATTGTAACATAGTTCAGAGGCATGTAACCACCACATCTCTTCTCAAAGATAAGCTACCATCACCCTAGATGTTTATTTCTATTTTCTGTTTGTAAGCATATCTCAATATTTTACATTAATGAAATGAAGTATTATTTCCGTTGCATCTTTGTGTTTATGGTTATCTCTATAATTTGTTGCATTCCTGTTTAAACCTGGATCATACGCTCCAGAACCACATATCTTACATAAAAGATCTTGAATAAGAAGAACATTAAAACCGTATTTAAACCTCATAAAACCCTCAAGCAATTATTTTGTTCTTCCAAAGACAAATTTGACCCCATGTTAGGATTGGGGGTCTATCAGATTCCCTGTTCCTGTGGAAAATAATATATTGGCCAAATGGGTCGCCCCATCAAATCCCGTCTCAATGAACACATAGCTAATCCCAACCATAAACGTCTATTTAAGTCTGTTATTGTTGAACACTCATTTAAGTCCAAACACTTGATATGTTTTGATCAATAAGAAATCATAGCCTCTATTTTGTTTTATAACCCTCGAATTATTCGAGAAGCCCTCGAAATGGAGAGGAACCCTAACAACTTCAATAAGGAAGTGGATACAAGCTTAGCCAATCTTGGATCCCGTCATCTACCATCCCACCCATTGATTTTCTCCACTGTTGCTCCCCACTCTTACCCACACTTTTTTTAAACACACTCTCTCTTCATTTTAACCACCCCTCCACCCTCTTTTGTCCTTCTTTCCCTTATGGTTGATTGTTTTGATCATTGAACCCCTTTTCCTTTTTATTTGTTTCTCCTTTCTAACATTGCTAATTAATTAAATCTTTTTAACATATTACTAATTAATTAAATCTTCTCATTATTTATAATTAATTAAATTTTCGTATCAAATTAATTATTATTTCTAATTTGTTAAAACTTCCTATCAAATTATTATTTTCATTTATTTTTGTTTTTAATTTTTTAACTTCTCCATCTAATACTAATTTATTTCCAAATTGTTTAATATGATCTTCGTGAATTTGATCAATTATTTCATTAATGACCTTTTTAAAATTAATTCTTTTATTTTCATTTTGACCAAGGTCGGTAAAATATATGTTTAATTTATTAATCACTTCAATCTATTTCACAATTATTTTATTATTTTCTTTTAGTTATTTAAATAATAGTTTTAACCTTGATTTTATTTATATTTTTCTCTAAACTTTAAAGTGATGGTTATTTAGCTTCCTTCTCATATAAATAGGTTCTTCAACACTTGTTTACTCACGAGTATAGATTCATCTTGATCACTGATCTAGCAAGAACCGAGAGGGATGAAATCTCATTATATGCAAACCTCTTTTTAGAATGCAAAGCTTGAATTTTTTTTACACTTCAAGAGATTTAATCCTCTTTAGTGTTCGATAAATCTGTGATTAATGTAAATCTATGATTTAATCACTTTTAATGCTTGATAAATACATGATTAAGATAAAATAATGATTTTATGTTTCTATTCTTTTACATAGACCATGTGTTAATTTTTCATTATTTAATTGTATTTTGCATTTAATTTTATTATATTATTATTATTTTAAAAAAAATTAAAAGAGTACACATTTCCTCTTATAAAGAATTAACTAAATTATTTTATATTTAATTACTTTTTTTTGAGCATTAAAAATTTTACTAAGTTAACATAACACATCTATATCGTATATAATATCTCATATCTATATTCTATATCTAATTTCTATATATATATATATAAATATATAATATAATATATAATATATATATATATATATATATATATATCTATCTTAGTAATATGGATATTCAAAACAATTTTTTTTTTTGTAAATTTGGTAGGACCTTTCTATTTCATCATCAAAAAGGCAGATTACATCCAGATCTAGAAGGTTAGATGTTCTCAACCTGCCTAGAGGGAAATAGGTCTGTTGGCCACCTAACAACATGATAAGCCATCCAATAACAAAATGTAATAAGTCTAGTCATCCATGCCAAATAGGTCTGGTTGTCTTTAAGTTTTCTTGACTTTAATTAACTTAAAGCATCACTATAAACACATTGAACTATACTAAAATTTTGCAGAAACAAAAAAGAAAGATTGAAAGACCAACCTCAAGCTAATCATCTTTTATGTTGACTCAATGGCGCAGGGTCTTTGGTGCTACATCCAAGGAGTTCAGTTTGAGGGATGCACAAAATGTGTTGCTCAATTCAACTAAGTCATCCATTGTGCTGCTGCAATTGAAACTGAATTTTCTGAAATTCTTCACAATTGATTTAAGTTCTATATTGAAATATTTATAAGAGAAATGAAAGTTTTTGTTTTTATTTTTATTACTTTACAAAATCTTTGTAAGGTATATTAAATTATATTATTTAACATACATATCAAAATATTCTATTTATTACTAATAAAGTTAAAGTGAAATATAACTAACCAAATGAACAAAATAAGAACGAGATTATTAATGTTTTATAATGCTGCAAAATATGTATAACCATTTATGTTTTTATTATCGATAATGTTTTTTAATTTAAAATATATTTTTTAAGAGATGCTTGTCAAACTCCAAATTAAGAACCAACAAACTTACATATCACCCTCATACTCCAAATTAAGAACCAACAAACTTACATATCACCCTCATACTGATTGTAGAATGAGGGACCAGTCAAACTCCAAATTGAATAATGTTTTATAATGCTTTTAATTGAAACTAGCAAAATATGTATAACCATTTATGTTTTATTATTGATAATGTTTTTTAATTTAAAATATATTTTTTAAGAGATGTTTGTCAAACTCCAAATTAAGAACCAACAAACTTACATATCATCCTCATACTAAAATGAAGGACAAGTCAAACTCCAAATTGAATACAAACAAACTTATATATCATCCTCATACTAGATTGTAAAATAAACCCTTGATTCAATAAAGCTCTTTAGTCAGTATTATGGATGGAGTAACCATCATGTATCAAAATCTTACACAGTTTAATTCCTCTCGCATCCAAAAACAACTTTTATTATTTACTGTGCTTACTTGCTGCTGTTGTTCAATCGCCTGTACTTGTCACTGTTGTTGCCCATGGCTGTTGTTCTATTCACCACTCTGCTCTTGCATCTCAAATTTAAGCTTCTCTTTTTCCATTTATTCATAATGATGGACAATGATCAATAATTACAGCTTATTCTGCTTCGCATCCAGGTAATAATATTTGGTTTCCATGGTATCATTTTAAGCTTCTCTTTTTCATTATACTATATCTACGGACATCCTATTCCTTTCCTTTCCGTGATGACAGATGGTTAGTTTCAATGACAGGAGGAGTATCGGTTTGACAAAATTGGTACATTCGTATGCAAATCAAGTGGATAGAGAGACTCTACAGTCAATGCATATTATGTATGTATTATGTTATCTGTGGATAGAGAGACTTTGCTGTGTATCTTTTTGTGTATCTTTTTCCTATCCTATTCTGAAAAACGAAAATATATGTATGTATTATGTTATTCTACTTTGCCTTGCACATCTTTTTCATATCCTATTCTGAATAACAAAAATATACACTTATATCTCAATTTCATGGCTTTAAAAGGGTAGAATAAAATTTATAATATTTTCCTTATTTAAAGAGTCAATTTTTCCAACTTTAACTTCATGG
>APFE030036927.1:2086-15898 GCA_000404065.3 Pinus taeda | reverse complement strand
TTCAGTCAATTTTTCATTCAATAAATGTGTCAAAGGTTTTGAGGTATCCATTCAAATAATGACTCCATCGCCCAATGGTTGAAAAGCACTGGTCTCCTCTCCCAGAGGTCTGAGGTTCTTGGCACCTCCAAGGAGCTACCATCCCCATTGGAGCCAATGTTAGTGTCAGTCTTTCCAGCCTTCCTCCAGTGATCAAATATGCTCTTACAAAGTGATTTTGAAGTGTCAAGGTCAAATTTCGTCATTTCAGTGAGTCTTCAAGCAAAATTTGGTCACTAGGCATTAGGTCTAGGGTTTGCTCTCACTCTTTTCAAAGTTGCCCAAATGCCAATCTGTGTCACTATTCAGCTGAGTCTCTCATCATTCATAGGGTTTTCATTATCATCTCAGTGTCTAATGAGTCATTTTACACCTTGTTCATGCTTCAGTTGCGCCTAGGTAAGGTCATTTCCCTCTCCTAGGGTTTTGAAGGCAATTTCTCTTGGACGGTTAAATCATCGGAAAAACTTGTTTCCTGATGCTCATACACCTTCCCCTATCCTTAAAGTACCTTAAAAAATTCTTCCCATCACTGAGATTCAAATCCTCATTTTTGCACAAACCCTAGTTTCTAGCTACAACCTGGCAATTTTCTAGGTTGGGTCTGTGTTTTGCCCTTTTGGACCCCTTCCCCTCACTCAATCTCTAAGATTCCACTTTCCCCTGCTTCCTAACATCCCTCCCTACTTTCAAAAATTTCCCCAAGAATTTAGAAGCCCCTTATGCCCTTCATTTCACTTCATTTCGACAAAATTCCTTGTTTCACACATCGGGATAAGTTTCACTCAGATGGTGTTTCAAAGCAATAAAAGATGAATTTTGGAAAACTGAGAGAGGTTTTTGTCCACAACATGCCAAAGAAGAAAAAATTCCTTCACTTTTTGCACAGGTGTCATGGTTTTAGAGAAATGTCAAAATTACAATCGCCAGATCCAAGGAGGTTGGCCAAGGCACTAAAACGACGGAAAAGGCCCGATCCACTCCAAATTTTCGCCAAAGCATCTTTGAATGAGCATGGTACTTGATTGGGGACTCCCAGCCCAAATTTCAAGAAATTTGGAGAAAATTGTGTCAATTGTGAATTTTTTGTGCCAAACACAGGTTTTCTCCACCAACGGTGCGCGACCCTTTCGATTGGGAGGTCCATTTCAGGAAAAGTTTGCATTTTTTGGATTTGTCAGGACAAAATACACTTGCTCAGCAAGTACCAAGAAATTTCACCAATTTTTGAGCCTCCAAAAGGTCAAAAAACAAGCAAAAAATTACTTTATGCCACCTTTTTGACACACAGGAAGCAGTCTTGGGAGATTGCAATTGTGGAGGGGAAAATAGACACCAAATTCAGAAATTCCACTTGGGTTAGAAAGTAGACATCCAGACCTTTCCAACAAGCCCACGTTTGCCTCATTTGGACACCTGGACGTGCCTTCAAAACTACTCCAAAGGTGCGCGACCCGTTGGGCAATTTTCACAGAAATTGTACCTACAGCTCAGCAAAACGCAGTTTTGACTAGGTTTGACTTTTTGGAGTGGATTTTGATCCTCCTTGTTGTAAATGATGTCATTTTATGATACTTTGACACTTTTTTATCTCTTCTAGAAGATTCATTCATGAGATAGGCAAAAATTAAATGAATGAATTGGTTTCCTAGCTTATAGAGGCAAGTTATTTTGACTGCCTAGATTTTGGTGCTCAGTTTGGAATTGGTTGAAACAGCTCCTAGGATAGTGAGCTCGACCCCTAGAGGCAAGGAAAGATGTTAGCTTGCCTATATTATGTACTTTCTTGGTCATTTTCATGGTTGGACTCTTGAGGGAGAAAGCTTCTATTGTATTACTGATTGTATCGCTGCATTTTGGCAAAGGAATAAAGACCAGGGTTTTGCAGTCCCTTTTGGGATTCATGTGGTTACATGTATTGATGGTATATTTCTCTTTGTACTTGTAAGTTTTTTATGTGAATCATCTTCTTACTTTTTCTGCAAATTAGGCAAATGAAGTGTTAAGGTAGAATTCATGGTTGCTATGCTCTGCCTTTAAGTTTGCTTAATATCAATGTTTTCAGCTGTTTAAGGAGAATTCAAGGTGATTGCTTGCTCCCTTAGCTCCTCACCAGCCATTCTCATCCATTCAAATCCTTCAAAGTCATCAATACAGTCTCCTACCTCGCCCCAAGGAGCCCCCTGTGAAAACTGCGTCCAATCCCCGCACCCAAAATTGCCTTTCCCCAATTTTCCACCAAAACCCTAAAAATCCCAAATCAGTTTACTAGCCTAAAATCAGTGTTCTTTATTGGTTGTCTCAGCCCGTTGAAGACCTTTTACTGAGATAGATTGGAGAGAGCCCTCTCCTGCCCCGTAGGGCTAGCTATGAGGTTAAGTGGTTTGATGTTGCCTTGGAGTTTACCTTTTTCAGCCTGATGTGAAATTTCAAGCGCTAACAGGTTCCTTTTCCAAACATGAACCTTCCCATCAATGAATGCCACATTGAAACCTTTATCTTACATCGCGGAAATAGAGACAAGATTCTTTTTCAGATTAGGTATATACAATACTTATTGTAAATGAAGAGTTTGACCTTGATTTAAGTGAAGAGTAATAGTCACAATTCCTTTCAAGGGATAAGTGCCATTATCCCCAAGTATAATCTCCATATTCATCTCCCTTTCAATCAATTTTGAGAGAGCCTCTTTGTACCTAATGAAGTTCCTTGAGGTACCACTATCAATCAACCAATGATCTAATGTATCCAGAGGAAAGGTGGTGGTGAGGGTAGAAATAAGATAAAATCCTTTTTGTTTTTCACCAATATTAACTTCTTTCTACCTGGAGTTTCTCGACTTCTTGGGAGGACGACCATTTCCATTTCGAGCAGCGGGAGCATTCTTCTTTCCTTTGTTGTTGAACATGTTGTTCCTTTGATTTCCATTTCCTTTTTAGTTGTTGTTATGGTTGTCATCATCTCTTGGAGTATCCTTCTTGTGAGGACACTCTCTAGAGAAGTGGCCAAATCTGTTACAATTGAAGCATCATTTTTTTCTTCCTTCTTTGAATCTCGGCTTGAACCCTTAACCTTGTCTTCATGGACCAACATTGTTATTCCTTTTAGTATGAGCGAAGAAGGCAGTAGGATGGTTTCCATTGGAGGGCTTGTCTCTTTCCATCATCCTTATTTCTTCTTGAGTGAATCTAGGAAATAATTTATCAAATCCTGAAATCCTATCATTGTTGAGGATGGTGGTGTTAAACACATCCCATTTTCTTGTAAGGCCTCCAAGTGCAATGAAAGTGAGCTCCCTATCACCAATGATTTATCTAATAGATAGGAGATAATTCTTGATAGGTAATCCTCAGGAAGTAGGATTGAATGGATTATCCTCTATCCATCTTGATGTCTTTCAACTTGTTCTTGAGAAAGAGAACTTGATTTGCATTATTTACTTTGAACATTACAACCAGCTTGTCATACATTTCCTTAGATGTTTCCAAATCAGAAATATAGGCAACCAAAGTCTTATGAATAGAATCAACAATAATTTTCTTAGATTTAACCTCACCTTTCTTGTACTTTTTTTGTGCAATTGTGGATGCATTTGGAGGTTCCACTACTCTTCCTTTTGTTGGCAATATTGGCATTGATGTCAAGTTAAGTTGATTGATTAATGTTGATAAATGTTATTGATGTCACTAAGCACATTAGTGATAATTTATGTTGAATGGAAAGTGTACATAAAATTTGAATGGTGAACATAAAAGAGTGAAAGTGATGTGAAGTGAAAAGGCTATGATAATCAATGTGAAGACTAAACATTGAGACAAAAGCTAAAATACATATATTTGTTTGAACAAAAAATGTAGATAATCCAAATCTGCTTGTCCCTTGTGATTTTTACTGAATGAGCTGTTAGTTCAGCTCTATTTTATATTACAAAATAATTTTCAGAATTAAAAATGAAAAGACAAGCTTGTGAGCAGTTTAGGAAGTCCAAAAGACTATGCTTCATTTTATATTCCTCCAAAGAATGCAAACAACCAAGAGGGATTTCTTATAATATATACAATGTGTAATGAAAAAGAAGTATTCTTTTTTTTGAGGTGAAGGAGTATGCATTAGAGAATGAATGAACATTAGTAGAAGAGAAGAAGAGTGAAAAGAAGAAGTGGTTCAGCTGAAAACTTGATAGCAGAATTGGATATGAGGTAACAAACATTTGTGACTTGAGAAATTTATGTTCCTTTCAATGTTGCAGCTTGAAAAAGAACATGTTGTTGCATGTTGAGGTAGGAGCCTCTTGTGGGTTGTAGCCTGCAGAAAACTTATGGGAGTTGGAGCTTCCTTTGAGGTATGAGCCTCTTGTAGGGGTGAGCCTACAAAAATCTGATGTAAAAAGGAGTAGGAACTTGCCTTCACATCACTTTCAGCCTAAATTTCATGGTTTTCTTCCTTTGGGGTTTCCACTTATATCTGACGTCTTCATGTGTTTAATTCTTGTATGTTGTGTGAATGCTTTGAATTCCTTGTAAACAAATCTAAAAACCTCTCTCCTTGAAATATGCGAAAGGAATTCAATAACTATTGGGCACAAACATAAATCATTAACTGCATAAAAATAATATTAAGTTTAGCAAAAACAAAGAATTTAAATGACTGATTCACCTCCCCCCCTTAGTAATTTCCCATCTTAAATATCAATTGGTATCAGAGCTAGTTCCTTTAGTAGCATTCTAACAACTGGATGCTCAACCAATAAGGCCCTTCTATTTACTGGTACAAACTATGCCTTCTGGAAAGTAAGAATGAAGACATATTTAATGTCTCTAGGAATAGAAGTCTGGTCTGCTGTGTTGATGGGGTATGAAGAACCAAAGGAAACAACTAGTGACAAAGATGCCAAACTAAATTTTATAGCTAATGCAAAAGATATGAATGCACTTCTGAGTGGTCTATGTGAGCATGAATTTATCAAAGTAATGCATTGTGAGACAACTAAAGATATTTGGGATAAATTAGAAAATATTCATGAAGGAGATAAAAAGGTGAAGATGGCCAAATTACAAGTGTATGGAACTCAGTTTGAGACGTTAAAAATGAATGAAGATGAAGATATAGCTAAATTATTTTTAAGAGTTTATGAAGTTGTAAATATCATGTTGGGTCTAAGCGAAACAATCAACGAAAGTGTAATAGTTCAAAAAATTTTGAGGTCATTACCTTCTAAATTCAATCCTAAGGTTTCAGCTATAGAAGAAACAACAAACTTTGATACCTTGAATATATATCAACTACGTGGCTCTTTGACAACATATGAGATGATAATTCCCAAAGGGAAGGCAACTAGTGGAGAGGCAACTTTCAAGGCAGACAAGCCCATAGAAGAAAAAGAGCGATCATGCTCAGGTTCTGATGAGAAGAAGAAAAATTCGTTAGAAGGTTGAAGAAAGGCACATGTAAGTATAGATGAAAACTTCCATTTAAGTGTTTTAATTGTGGAAGAGTGGGACATTATGCATCAAAATACCCTTTTAAGAAAGAGGAAAATCAGCTTGAAGGGAAAGAGAAGAACAAGTCTAACAAAATGCAGAAAGAGAGACAATTTGACAAGAAAAATTTATGTGCTCAAGAAGACAACAGTGGATCTGAAATTTCTAACGAATCCTCTAGTGAAGATGGAACTAGTGAATTTATATTGATGGCTTTGTAAGACCTTCAAAAGGATTGATGGGAATATGAAGAAGAAGAGGAAGGTGAGGTAGACCTTGAGGGGGAGTTAATCAGTGTCCTAAATGAAATAGAAATGCTTAAACTAAAGAATAGAAAGCAAAAAAAGATCCTATTAAAATATGTAAAGGAAGAATAAAATTTAGAAGGAATTATCCAGTTGAAAGTTGAATTTGAAGAAGCAAAGAAGGTGGAAGACATTTTACTACAGCAGATAAAAGAGAATAATGAGGAGTGTGAAAGATTGGAGGAAGAGGTGGTATGTCTAAAGAAAAAGCTAGAGAAAGCTCAAACTGAACTAAACATAAATATTCATCAAATAAAAGGATTTGAAAAACTAGATGTGATATTGAATTCTTAGAGGTCTCCATTCATAAAGACAGGGTTAGGTTATGAAGGAGAATCCAGTAAATCTAAGGCAGAGGAAAAAAGGACAATCACCTTTGTAAAAGTTGCTAGGAGAGAGAATGAAAACACAAATCAATCTAAGAATAAATTTTTGAGCAACACTTCAACATCAAGTGAATAACTGCAGAGGAACATCATCGGTATAGTATAAAAGGCAAAAGAAATGGACAATCAATACACAACCTATCAGAAACGACACTTCTTCAGAAGACATGATTATCAAATGTCAAGTTGGTAAGATTCGCAAACAACATCCACTACCAGGTACAAATATTTGTTTTATGGATATTGTTATTGCTGTAAAAAATTTGGACATAAAGCCATAAACTATAGAGCTTATGTCAGAAGAATTGATTTTGGAAATTTTAAGATGAGAAAGAATGGATTCACGAACGTTAAAACAAATATGCATTTAGACAAAAATGCATTTGCTCCACTCCTTGATATCATTGAATGTTTCTATTATCACAATTTTGGACACAAGTCATATGAATGTAAGCTTAAAGACAATAGATTAACATCTCATAATATGTATAAAAACAATTGGATGCATGCAATGGAGAAAGAAGGTAAAAGAAAAGAAACTTGACAAGTGTGAATTGTTTCGTATGCTTAAGATCAAAATAATAAATGGTATGTGGAGAGTGGTTGCTCTAGACATATTACATGAAATAAAAGAAAGTTTATTTCCCCGAATGAAAATAAAACTAGAAATGTCACATTAGATAATGATGAAGTAGGAAGAATTAGAGGAAAGGCTACAGTCAGTCTGAACAATGGAAGAGGAAAGGCTAAAGATGTATTGTTTATAGATGGTCTAAAACATAACTTGTTGAGTGTAAGTTAGATGTGTGACAAAGGTTGTGATGATCTTGTAGAGCTCAAGACTGTGAAATCAGGTCAACATCTATAGGGAAGGTTCTGGCTAAAGGAGTTTGAACTGAGAATAATGTATATATCTTGAAAGAAGAGAACGAGGAATGTTACATCATCAAACAAGATGAATCCTGGCTATGGCATAGGAGATTGGGGCATCTCAACTTTGATCACATCATCAAACTCAACAAGAAGAAAGTAGTCATAGATCTACCAACAATAAAAAAAGCCTCAAAACATTATCTTCAAGTCATGTCAAATGGGAAAACAAACACGAACATCATTCAAAATCAAAGATAAACTATCAAGCAATAAGCCCTTGTAGCTAATTCATATGGATCTATGCGGGCCTTCCAGAACAGGAGCACCAGCAGGAGAACAATACTTCATGTTGGTAATCGATGACTACTCTAGATTAACATTGGCAACATTTCTCAGGAATAAGTAAGAAGCATTTGAAAAATTAAAAAAATTTAAGACATTGGCAGAAAATCAAATAGGGTGCAAGATAAAGTGCATAAGGTCAAACAATGGAGGTGAATTTACATCATATGAGGTTGCAAACCTATGTGTTGTTAAGGTAAATCCTCTCTGCAGACAGAGATGATCCCTCTAGCCCAATGAGTGGGCCTAGCAAATTAAGTGAAAATCAACTAGACATCTTCCTAGGTTAGAATTGAAAAGAAGAATGAAGGATATGGCCCACCTCATTCTGATGCTATTCCGATCTCCTTTCTTGAGGAACCTAGACCGCTTGTATCATGTGCTTGCTCCTGCTTCTCTTAGTGTTTATGCACCTGCACAAGTGATCAAGACACAACATGGCATTTCAAAACAAGTACCAAATCCAATAGCAACCTACTTAACTGATCAAGGAATGTCAAGCTAAATGATACATGAACATATACATTTTGGGAAGATGAACTAGTAGTTGTGTATTATTAGAAAATAAATGGAAACTTACAACCAAAGCGTTGATGTTGATAGGCTCTCCTGAGTGGTAATCCAAGTCGAAGCCAAGAACTCTCCAAGCACTCCTTCTCCAAGTCAAATGAATAGCCTTTAGGCACAATCTTAGTATAAGGGTGAAAATAGACATAGACCAATCCAACCTCTAACTGACCAACCATTTGGGAATGGGAGAGGATGAATTTATAGGTTCGGAAAGGTAGTTAGTGTTGATCATTGGTTGTCATTGATGTCAACCTGAGCAGCACTAGGGGCTACCACGATCATGCATGGTCATTTTGACTTGAAAAATCACTCTATTTTAAGTCAAGGATCTTCTAGATGGATTCTACACATCTAGATGTTTCTCTTGATATATGACACGCCAAGTAATTCTTCATGGTTTGAGAGATATTCATGTTTGAAGTTAGTAGCCCTATTTAGTGGGCTAAAACCCTATGAGGTTGTGGCATGGCACTCATAATTGGTTGTGGGAATTGAATAATCAATAATTAATAAATCTGTTTTCCCCTAAAAATTCCTCCAACATTCACTTGTTGAGGACCCTCTCAACTCAAGACATTCATATAAATAATGACTCTCATATCCTCCTCTAATAGGGATTTTGTGGCTTCAAACAGGTCATCGTGGGATTTGTGCTATAACGTTTTTCTGCAAAGATTCAGAAGCTAACATTAAAACCCATTTGAACCGAAATCTGGATGAACCTCATGACCAAATTTCAAATCTTGGTTCGCTATATGTTAGGAGATATGATCTGAGGAAGTTAGGGTTTTTACAGGCTCCCGAATTCCATGTCAAATAGGTGACGTTGGGAAAATCGTCATAACTTTCTCTAAGTATTGGATTCCAATTTCGTAAATAGTCATAGGAAGAGGATGAAATTGATTTTGTTGAGTAGAATTTTCAAGACCTAAGGTCTAACAGTGACATGTCTCACTTCGTACAAGTTCGCTCTACTAAACTAGTCTATAATCACGTCATCATGGGAGATTGGGCATAAGTATTTCTTGAAGAATCCAATCTTGATCATACCCATGGGGTTGGAAAGAGGACTTAGAGGACTACCAAAAGATGAAATTTTAGACCCTGGATATCCGCACTTACATAGATACAATAGATTCAATATCGATCTCCTAGAAAGCAAGCAAAAACATGCATTCAAGGATCATTGCAGTAAGGAACACACATCAACAGTCAAGGGTAAGTCTCCTACAACAAGGTATGTATGATTAGTGTTTAGATTGAAATATGAGTATCATCTCTAGCATATGTTTTTGCAGGACAACGTAAGTACATACAAGGTCTCAGTTATATCTCTATCTCTCTATATGTCACAGTTAGTTTTGATACCACATTTTGGATGTCCTATTCTTGATACTACACATTTGATGCTACATATTCTTGATGCTACACCAATTCTGCTAAATCTATATGATGTTGTAAGTTCATGTTACATGTCTTATCATAGTTGATAGAATGGTCTCTGTTGTTGTACTTAGAACTTGGCCCATCACAAGTCTAGGGTTTGTCATCAATTTCTATTGTATATATCTTTAGGTTAGTTTTGGATATAGTCTTGCATAGAGTCCAGGCCTATATCAAGAGTAGGAGTCTTTGTCTATTGCTGCAACAAGTCAAAAACAAAAGTGACAAGAAAAGTTCAGGTACACATTGTAATTTTAATTTGTATTTATTCATTATTACGCACTTACATGTGTTTTGCAGGTAGAGGTAAGTTGAAGGGTATCTTTTTTTGTTTTGGGATTGGTTTTGCCAAGAAAATTTTGCATGCAGGCAAAAAAAGATTCAAGTACAACTTAAAGAAAGAACTCAAGAGTAGAAATATCAAATCAAAGGAAGCATTGCAGCGGGACATCCTTTGAAGACATGACAACCATCCGTATATTGTGAAGAAGTGTCAAGGCCAAGAGTCATCATTGTAAATTTGTAAAAGAGTCATTTGTAAAAGTGTCATCATTGGAAGAGTCATTATTGTAAAAGAATCAATCTGCCTAGATTCGAAAAGGCATTGTTGGGAGGTATAGAAGTCTTTGTAGGGATGATGTCATGGTTCGGTTGTAGGTCATAGTGTGATTGGGTGTTCAATCAAAATAATTGTAAATCATATTGTATCGTGGATCATTGTCCCTGGTACGAAATCCACACTCTTGTCTCATTTCAGTCATTATAGCGTGGTAGTGAGGTGCTAAGCAGGTGCATGAAGACACAGTGTGGTAGGTTGGTCTAGGGTTTTGGGGCATCCATTCAGTTGACTATTGAAGAAACTAGGGTGTTGGGGAATCCTTCCAGTGGGAGCTGGAGAAGAATGCTTTTATAGAATTCTAGGAAGTTGTTGCTTTCATTTCAGTTGGGTCTGAAGATTAAAGAATTTATTAGAAAAGCATTCGGTGGTTTTTGACCCGAAGGGGGTTTTCCACCTAAAATTCTTGTGTCTACTGTGTTCTTTTATTCACTGTTATTTTTGCATAAACATTAATAATAATTGAAGATTAACTAATGCTTTGAAAAGATTTAAAAGTGCTAATTGCTAAGGAATACTGATTCACCCCCCCCTCAGTGTTTCCAACAATTGGTATCAGAGCTTGGTTCCTTTAGTAACAACTTAATCGTTGGAAGTTAGTTTTCAGAGCATAGAGATGGAAAGTCAAAGAAGTAGGTTACAAGGATTTCAAAGGAAGGTACAGGTACAACAAAATTTGAAGAAAGTGAGTATTGTGTACCAAACCCTGATTTTGATGCAGATAATTACTAGCTATGGGAATCCAGGATGGAAGTACATTTGCAAGCACATGGAGAATGGGAATAAATTTTTTTCTAGAGACACATCTACCGAAAAAGCTAAAATTTACAATTCAAAGGCCATGAATGTAATTTTGAATGTTTTTCCAAATTCTGTGAAAACAAAAGTTGGTCAATGTTTAATAGCTAAATCTCTTTGGGAAAAGCTTCATAATCTCTATTCAACAAAGCAATCGGGTCAAGATGTTATTGAAAATTCGGATCCTTCTGATTATGATGAAGAAATGGGATAAATGAATAAAATAGAGTTTCAAAATCAAGTGATCAAGGTGATAAAGGAACTCAAAAGTCAAAAGGAAAAGACAAGACTTTTGGAAGCAAAATTGAAGACATCGAAAGAGCTCATCAAAGAAAATGAAGAGTCTGAGAAGATGATTAGTAGTCTAAGAACTCAATTGGAAGAAATAAAGAATACAATGACACGAGACCTCAAGAGAGAAGTTCAATAGAAGCAACAAGAACTCGACACAACGTTTGTAGAGATTCCTAGGATCACACAACCGATATAGAAAGCAGAAATTGAAAGGAAGGAATCTGATCAAATATACATATCTGTTGTTGACCAAAATCAAAAGGAATTATAAACATCTTCAATAGAAATAAACAGGCTCAGGATTGAAAATGAGAAGCAGAAGGAGTAGATACAGGCTCTCAACAGAGAAGTAGAGAAGACCACTCTTCTCAAGCTACATGTTGAGGAGGCAGAAAAAAGAAGGAAGACCTTGAAAAGATGGTTTCAATAATATCTTGCTCAAAAGCAAGAAGAACTTGATGAAACCCGTGATGAGATCAACAAACTCAAGGGATCGTAAAAAGAACACTTACAAGATAAGACAGATGAAGAAGAAAAAATTAAGGCAATTAAAGATGGTAAAGCTCCAGTTGATGAAGGTGCAAGCTCCACATCTTCATAGGATGATTCTAAGAAGGAATTTGATCAAAGTGAAAAGCCAAAGAAGAATGTTGCAACTCCAAAGAATTAGACCAAAGAAATTAAGAACAAAGGACCACAACAAACTACAATGCTGACTCCAAAGAATAATGAAAAATCTTCCAGGTATGTTCATTTATTTAATGGTTATTGTTTTTCATGCGCTAACTATGGACATATGGCCAAGGATTGTAAAATTATTGACAGGAACAACTATCAAGGACCATTCCATCCGAATGAACCATTTAGGTACACACATTTATTTCATGGTTATTGCTTTTTATGTGCTAACTATGGACATATGGCTAGGTATTGTGAAGTTTTTGATAGGTACAATAATTATTTGCAAAACCCTAGAAGCAAGTTTGCAGGATTACGAGACAAGTTCCACGATGATTTTATCAGAAGAGGATACATGCTAGATGGGACAAACATTGAATGTTTCAAATGCCATAACTATGGCCATAGCGCTCGCGGTTGCAGATATAAGATGGAATCGCCTATGGACAACATTGAATGCTTCAAGTGTCATAAATAAGGGCACATGGCTCAAGATTGCAGGAATAAGAAGGTTTGGAAAAGGATACAGGTACAGGAAGACAAAGCAGATAATAAGGTTCAACAATTATGCTTTCAGGATTTTTAAAAGCAAAAGGTCATGAGGAATTAACAGTTTCTTCAGATAATGACTCAAGTCAAGATGGCCCCTTAGGTGACTCACTATTTTGAACAATCTGGCTTGTTGACTCCTTAATGTTTGTAGAGGAGGAGTATATGCAGTATTATATGGCACAAGTCTACGATTGACATGAAGGTAGTTTGAACAAGATGACAGTTTCATTACAGGTTCAGGGGGAGAAAAATAGTTGAAGGATTATAGGGTATCAGGAACAATGCAAGATTAGTCTGCAAAGGATATGCACAGGTTAAAGGAATCAATTTTGAAGAAACATTTTCTCCCATTTCCAGAATTGAAACTATCAGGATGTTTCTTGCTGATGCTTGCTCGAGAAAAATCAAGGTCTACCAAATGGATGTTAAGTTAGCTTTTCTAAATGGTGAATTGGAGGAAGAAGTTTACATTGAACAAACTGAAGGTTTTCTGCTCTCCGACAAAGAAGACTATGTCTGCATATTAAAGAAGGCTCTATATGGTCTCAAGCAAGCTCCTAGGGCTTGGTATGCTTGTCTTGACGGATATCTACATCAACTAGGATTCAAGAAAGGAATTGTTGACAACAATCTTTATGTGAAAGTGGATCAAGATAATCTAACAATTATCGGAGTATATGTGGATGATATAATCTTTAGAAGTAATGATGACATATTAAGTAAAGAATTTTCCACAAAAATGCAAAGTGAGTTTGAAATGTCTATGATTGGCGAACTGACATACTTTTTAGGGCTTTAGATTTCTCAGCAGGATAAAGGAATATTCATATATAAAACCAAGTACATCAAAGAAATGCTCAAGAAATTCCAAATGGAATATTGCAAGCATGTGCTTACCCCCATGGTAACATGTTGCAAGTTAAGCTTAGAAAATTCATCAAAGGATGTAGACCAAAGGTTGTATAGATCCATGATTGATAGTCTCTTATATGTGACAGCCTCCCTGCCTGATGTGATGTAGGTAGTTGGACAAGTAGCAAGATTCCAAGCAGCACCAAAATAATCTCATATTATTGCCATCAAAAGAATTCTTCAATATCTTAAGGGCACAATGGAATATGGTCTATGGTATCCCAAAGGAAATTGTAGTGCCCACCCTAGTTTCCTGACTCTAATATGACATTATCTTGCATACTTTAGTCTATGAGTAACTCAGGCTGAGGATCCAGAAACGTGACTCTATTATCAGTGAATGTGATGGTTATGTATGCTCTCTATTAATATTATGATTACGATATAATTAATGGTTATGTGTATTCTCTATTGATATCATGATGGTGATAGTAGTAAAGGATAGAAATGTTTCTATTGATGTTATAATGATGATAACCTTGATCTATATGTATGGTTCCATTAAGGTTATGATGATGCTAGCC
>APFE030036922.1:0-70548 GCA_000404065.3 Pinus taeda | reverse complement strand
TCAGATGAAGCTGATAAGGTCCTTAGAGAATTTCATGCAGGAGACTGTGGAGGGCACTTATATTGGAAATCCACAGCTGATAAAATCCTGAGGGCTGGATTTTATTGGCCCTCCCTATTTACTGATTCAAAGAAGTTTGTAATCTCATGTCATAAAAGTCAGATCTTTGAAAGGAAGAAAAAGTTACTTCCCTTGCCCCTCAGACCCGTTTTAACTGAAAAACCATTTCAACAATGGGGCTTAGACTTCATTGGGGAGATTCACCCTTCATCCTCAGGTCAGCATAGATGGATTCTGACAGCTACTGATTATTTCACCAAATGGATAGAGGCCATACCTTGTAGACAAGCAAATTATTCAATTATCATACAATTCCTAGAAACCAATATCTTGTCTAGATTTGGCTGCGCAGAGAAAATCATAACAGATAATGCAGTTGTCTTTAAATCCAAGAAAATGATCAGCTTCTGTCACAAATATCATATCACCCTAGGTCATTCAACAACCTATTACCCTCAAGGCAATGGCCTAGCTGAGTCCTCCAATAAAAGCCTTATCAATATCATCAAAAAGGTCTTGGAGGAACAAAAAGAATTGGCATAAGAAGCTGGTAAATGCACTATGGGCAGATAGGTTGACCACTAAAAGATCTAATGGTACTAGCCCATATGAGTTTGCATATGGCCTGGAAGCTGTGTTCCCATCATCCCTTGGGATCCCTGTGATTAAATTGCTGCAGGAAATACAGGCTGAACCCAATGATATCCAGAGAAGGATCAATCAAACAATCCACTTACAACAAACAAGGGAAGAAGTGTATCATAGAACCCAGGTTCTACAAGAGAAGCTTAAAAAGGTGTTTGAAAAAAGAACAAAAGCTGAGGACTTCTTCATAGGGAACAAAGTTTTGAAATGGGATTCTAGGAGGGAAGACAAAGGAAAGCATGGAAAATTTGACTTTCTGTGAAAAGGGCCATTTGTAATTCAAGTTGTGCAAGGTAACATTACCTTCTTTCTCAAGAGTCTAGATGAGTCAAACAATGATGAAGGCCCAGTGAATGGGAGATTGCTCAAGCACTACTATGATCCATGAGCATAGGATAGCCCCATATTGTAGATAAATGTCTATATTTTCAAGTATTTTTCCTTTTTACAGTAGATATATAGAAGAGTAACTACAACAGATTTTGAATAATGATCAGCAAAACCATATAAAAAATGACATAGATACTTGAAAAATCTCAATGAACAGAATTGAGCAAGGTCTTCAGAGTAGAAAACCAATGATGGGCAGTGATACATGTTAGCAAGTCATGAAATGTTAATCCTTGCACAAATGAGGTCATGAGACACTGCATACCAGCTCACTAGTTGCAGATCAAAGGTGGCAATACTAGAGCAAATTCACTACAGTGAGAAGAAGAAAATAATGCCATCTGACCTGTTGTTCTTGGCTTTCCACCAAGAAAAGCCATCCCCAAGTGGAGCCACTGTTAGGTTCCTATACCAATAGGTTTCATCTTTCATGATTGACAGTGGAAGGGCTAAATATGTTCATCATTGCATGCTGCAAAGGTTCCATATTTTGTGTACATACTATGAAAATTAAAAAATGAAAAGAGGGTATGCCTTAAAAGAATAATCAAATGGCAAGAAAATCAAATGGTCAAGAGAAAAGTGAAAATGAACCCCAAACTAAAGACCAGGAAAGTGGGCAGTCAAAATGCCACTACTATCTTTTGAGCAGTGTCATGCTCTGCAAATACTGCTACTAATCACACTTAATGGGTGGCCCAACAATCTCAACTGGACCATGCCATGGTTAAATTGCTTGCTGCAAAATAGAGAATGTTCCCTGACCAAACAGCTCAAGCTTGGCAGATGACTAGCTAGGTAGAGAAATAAAGGTGCCCAACTACTTAATCTGGGGTTGGAAGAAATAAGGGTACATTTTAGATAGGAGAGCAGTCAAAAGAAAAAGAGGACAATCAGGGTCTGCTAATTCAAGTGCACCCACTTCAGAAAGAAGGAAAAAAATGTTAGGATTACTAGGATGGGTAAGTAGTGTAAGTTGCAGAAATGGAGGGCCATCACCAATTGGCTTATTAAGTGCAAAGACTCATGCCACTCAAGGTATTGGCATCAAAGGCAGAGAGTGGAGGAAAAGCATTGGAAGCATGTCTAATTTCCCCTATTTTCCCCCAAACTTCATTTACTAACACCCCCAAGGGCCTTAAGATCTGCTCAAGTGTCCAGTCCCACTTCACTTCATGACAAACTACTGGGTCGAAACATGAAGTTTAATCAAGAAAAGAAGCCACATTTTTTGTGTAAAAAGGCTTTCTTATCATTTCATTTATCTTCAAATTCTAAGTTTTATCCCTTAGAACTCAGTGTTTACCCTTTCACTCACCTCACAAAGCCATATTAACCACTAATGTACTATTTAGCTCCCTAACTTCCCCCTTCCCTAATTCTATTTAGAATCTATGGAAAATTTCCCAAAAAATATCTATAAATACCCTCCCCCTAGCATTATAGCTATATAACCCTTCCTTGGGGAAATATTAACCTATCTGGGGTTGGTATTAACCCCTTTGTCCCTAGACTATGGTTTTTTCCAAGAAACTATGGTTAAATGTCAAAAATCCTAAACCCCGCCCTCACTAAACCCATTTACCCCTTTTTTCCACCCAAAACCCGCTTTATTATAAAGTTTTTAATAAAAACATTTTAATAAAGTGGTGCCTAAACCCGTAAAACCTGAAACCTAATGTTTTTACACCCCACCCCCCCGCGTGCAATTTATTTAAAACCCATTAAAATAATGGGCAGGTCCCCCCCGCCTTAACGCGCCGTTGCATCGAGATCGTCGCCCATCGTCCGATCATCGACCCCGCCCATCTAACGATGGGCGGTCATTCTCACAGGAGAATCGCCCGACCTTTTGCGTCAGGGGGATTGGCGGTATTGCCGCCGTACCCCCACCACGCGTTGGTGTCCCGCGATGTTCGCTGCCCCCCCCTCAAAACCATTTACCACCCTCTGGCCATCCGGGGAAACCACTTAGAACCTCCTCCCGCGCTGACGTCACGCCTCCGTCAGCGTGACGTCACCCCTCCTTTGCCGCCACCATGCCTCCACATCGTATCCATGTCACCCGTCCGCCTATTCACCCTACCACTGTGTCACTGCCACCTGGGCACCCACGTCAGCTGCCACGTCACCCTTCCGTACCCGGGCCCATGATGACGTCAGCATGATGTCATCAACAAAAAGGCGCCAATATTCCAAAAATGCATAAAAAGATGAGAATTAGTCGTTATTGGTCATTGTTGTTCATAGTTTCCGGAGCTCCTCTGCATGCGAAATCGACGTGCAACGGTGAAAACACAAATTCCACCCGCCAAAGTTGTTGCCGCCTTCATTGTCAACCCGAGTACCTGCAATTCGTCCGGTTCAAATGCCCCCTACGCCACAAAAACCAGGTATTTGCTGCAGGCGACCATCTTTACCTGCAAGTTCTCCTTTGTTCTCCTAATTTCCTGCATAAGAACTCTGTTAAAGCTCCCCACTGATAAATTGGCCACTGAAAATTATTGAAGAAGCTAGTTAAACCCCTGCGCGACAAAACTCTGGAAGAAACCCATGCCCCTCTGTAAAATTCACCACAAAAGAAATTGAAGGAGTCGAGCTACTGGCTAAAAAACTAATTCAGCAGTTCCCTCACCCCTGCTAATACAAATTCCCTGCAAATAACCAGCTAATTAGCTCAACATACTCTGGTTCTTCAAAACAGAGTGCCCCACAGTTCATCAAACCTGCAAGAGCCTCCTTACACTGTCAAGCTGCTCACTGCCAAACAGAAGTTGGCCAGTCTTCCTCAACATTTGTACCAACCTTGAAAATCCAGTAAGACATCCAGTTAAAACCAGACAATGGCCACTCCAGCTACTCTGGATGTAGCTCCTGTGAATCCACCTAGCAAAGAACTGGAAGGCATGCCACTGGTGGACAGTGATTTCCTCATTACAGACTTTGTATCAGAGAGGAATCACTTACAGACCTTCTTCTAGCTAAGGAACAGTCACTTGGACAACAGTGACCTGTATGGCATCTGGGAATCCAATTTTCCCACCTACTTCCTGCCTTCTGTGAACATTTTTCCTGAATTCATTCACCTCTGTGTAGAAAACTATGACCAGAAGCTCAGAGTTGTGAAGTCTCCATCTGGGAGCATCCTCTTCTACATAACACCAGATTCCATCAACCAAATGCTGAACTACAAGCAAACCCAGCTGTTATACCCCTTCTCCATCAAGTACTTGCTAGATGAAGGCTCCAAGCTCTCTAGCTCAGACATTGCTGCAATAGCCAGGAAATTCATGAAGGCAGACTGCCAACCTTCTGGGCCACCTCCTTTTTCTTATGCAAATTTCAATGAGGTGGGCAAGCTGCTGGTGGATATGCTAACCTCTGTGCTGGGGTTCACTACAAATGAGCATGTTAATGAAACTGTGTTAGTCATGCTGTCTGCATATAGCCTTGAGAAGCCCCCTGCTATGAAGTACAATTATGCCAAATACATTGCCAATAAGATACATGACCAATTGTCAAGATTGAATAGGGAGGCAATATTTAAGTATTCCTCATACATCTATCACCTATTCATGTACTATCAAACAGATTGCTTCCAGTGCCCAATCAAGAAGCTAGACTCACAGGGTGAGAGGAGGTCTGTTATTTTCTGGTCTTCAGTCTTCCACCAAGTCCAGAATTCCCCCTACTCATACTGTGAATTTATTGATCAGTTTGTGTATCCAGTCACATGCCTCTTAAAGAGGACTCCTCCTTCCAGATTGTCCAAGGATATGCAGAAAATCTTGCAGCTATCCAGGAGTTACAAGATAGGTGATTGGTACTTGTACCAAAATCACACAGTCATCAGAATCTATGGTTGTGGGCTCTGTCCCTGCAGGCTCTCAAAATATGTGCCTATGAGGTTATTTTCCCTGGACTACTACAGACAACTTATAAAATCTGATCTGACACACTTCCACAGTGCCAAGAAGAAAGCCAACCTAAAGTTCAGAGATCACCTAGGCCCATTTGTCATGAACAAGAAAGATGGTTGGCAAGAAGCTGATCAAGTACTAGGGCAACAACTCAAACTCAAAAGAAGCTTCTGGTGGGTCCCTTATGACCCTGAAGGTTTCATCAGTGCTAGGAGGGTCAAATATAGGCTGCTAGCCTATAAGCATTGCCCATACCCACAAATACAACACTTTTCCAACCAAGATGAATGGGTACCTGAATCAATAGTAGAGGAATTGACTCAGGAAGAAAAAATGGAGCAGAATGTGAAAGATTTGGAAAAAACTCTTGACTTGGATTCTTGTCAACATGTCTTCTTCAGAAAACCAGTCCAAGTAGGAGAAGGCACTTCTACTGCTCCAGCTGTACAGGACAGCCAGCAAGCTCCAGCAACAACAACTACAACAAAGGGGAAAGAAAAGATGGATGAACAACAACAGGCAGAGACAGGGCAGCCCAGCACATCAAGGGATCAGCAGTCAGGGCGGACCCCTCCAGAGCAAACTGAACAAAGCCAAATCCCAGTTTTGCAGACTCCTCTCAATGATGAGAGAGGAAAAAAGAGAGATAGAGAGGAGATCACACCTCCAACAGGGTCATCACAGCAACCAGAAGCCAAGAGGCCGAGGATTGACCCTGAAATAGAAGAAGGACATATCAGTGAGGAAAGGGCAGAAAGTCACAGCAGAGAACGACAAACAAGCCAGCAGACTGCCACTAGCTCATTTCAGCTAGAACGGGCCCTAAAACACACCACAGAGGTATCCTCCTCAAGACAACAGGTCAAGAAACCAGCTGCAATCAAAGAAGGCTTCATAGAGATCAAGGCACAGAATGAATTGGTAAGAGTGCAGCTCTATGAGCAATTCTTGAAGACAACTCCAACCAAAAAACAAAGATTGATGGCTGCCTATGATCTGAAGGAGGAAAAAATGATCTTCACCCATTTGAAGCCTAAAGTCCCACATCCCAAGACCCCTGCAGATTACTACAGAACAAACTTGGAGGTCTTTTCCAAAGACATACACCCCATGGATCAAATTGAGCTGCACAAACAGACTGGGGAAATGGTGTATGCAACACTTGCAGACAGGGCAATGCTGGCCCATCAACTAAAAGAAGCCCTGAAGAATACAAACACACAGCTTGATTTGGAAAGGCTGTCTTCCTCTGCGAAGGACAACAGAATAAAGACCTTGGAAGACATAATAATTGATTTGGGACATGACCCAAAGGATCCAAAGGGTGTTAGAGCCCTCATGAAGAAGAACGAGGATGACATTACTGCACTGAGAAGGTAGGCAAAGTTGCCTCCTACCATTCACCGTCAAATAGCAGAACTTGCACAAGAAAAGCAAGTAGATGATGCTATGGAGCTGCTTCTGGTAATGAATCAAAGAATATTACAAATGGAAGCAGAATTAGAGAAAGCACTGCAGGACAAGCAAGGGGAGTCAGCCTCCCAGCCCCCTCAAACATCAAAAACTCTTGGACCTGCCCCTCCTACACAAGCAGCATCAGCCCCTCCTACTATTCCAGCACCTACCACAGCTACATCAACAACAGGACCAACAACAGAAGCAACAACAGCAGCAGAATCCAGCATGAGCATGGAGGACTTGATGAAAGCTGTTAAAGAGCTTGAAACTCAAGTAACTGAAATTAATGATGCCAAGGATAGACTGGCCAAGCTGGAGACTAGTTATGATAAATCGAAGATGAAAGTAGCAGAGAAACAAAGAGAAATAAAGGCCTTAGATGCCAAGGTAAAAACTCTGGAGAATGAATTGTTCCTAGGTAAAACCCTAGCAGAAATAAAGAAGATTATTTGGGCCAAAATTGGCTAATCAATACAGGACCAATGGAGGTCAATTCAGGCAATTTATGAGCAGGTTGAGCTGATAGGTATGGCTCATGTAGAAATACAAAGAGCCAGGACAACACTGGGAATAATGCCCGAGCAGGCCACCAAGATGATACATTTCCTCAATAACCGCACTAGAGAGGAACTGGTAGCTTTGGAAATAAGCAACAGAATAGATACAATCCTGACAGCCAGAAAGGTACTGACCTTGAGGAATTTTACTCAAACTCTGGAGAGAAAATGCCATGAAATGAAAGCAGAGATTGATGAATTCAGGGCAAAAATGACAATACTACAGGACAAAGGATTGCCAAGCCTAGTGACTGGCACAAGACAGCTGCTGTCATATAATCAGTATATGACAAGGATCAATAATTATGTTGAAAATCAGATAACAACATCTAGCAGCTCCACAGAAGAAGCAGGGCCTCCCTCTGGGCAATCTCTCTATGACAAGTTAGAAAATCTGTTCTTTATTGAACATGAAATTAATCATCTGTTTGAGGTGCCTCCAAACTTCTACAGACATACAGAGGCAGGTGAAAGACTAGTGAAAATGAGGAGGCATCAGCTACCTCCAGCTGATTGGTGGCAGGCAATGCTGGAAATTCTTCCCAGATAATGCCTCTATGTTATTTCCTTTTTTGAAGAAAAATCAAGTTTTTAGTCACGGTACAGGTCAGCAGGCAGGTCAGCAGACAGATCAGCACACAGGTACAAGAAGCATCCGTACAAGTGACTCACCAACGCACCCAGACAGCAGGCTCAATTAACGCAGAGTTAAAGGCACAACTACTGCCCACTTTCTAGAGCCATAAAGTCAAAAGCTGTCTGACAGAAAGATAGCGGCCATCTCAGCATTAAAAGCTATCTTTATGTTTTTCATTTACTTTTTGTAAGAGAGTTGGTGGTACAATTTATTGCACAATAACTCTCTGCTGAGATATTTTGTACCCTATTTTTGTATATATATCCCCTCAGTTAACGTATTGAGGGTCGGTTGTAGTGCAATTCTTTCTGAAGAGCTCTATTGTATTTTGAGACATTTTGATAATGCAAATTGCTGGTGGATATTTTTGGTTCCTATGCTATCTGGAGATGGAAATGAATAGCTCTGTTTTGTTGCAGAATTCATGTGTCATTTGCTGAAGCAATAAGTTTCTTTGAACTTTGTATGTGTTTTCTGTGTTTTCCATAATTCTTATGTTTTTCATAATCCTAGTAAATAGAGAAAAAGAATAGCCTAGGATTTGTTTTGAACACCCTATGCTCAATCTCTATTTCTAAATATGTTTTCTTCTGGATTAACCATGGATATGAATTCTTGATTGCTCATGTCTAAACTAATTCTGTCATGGTGAAATTTGTTTAAGAATTCTTAACTTCTCTTAAGCAATAATTTCATTTTTCTTTGTTAGCATAGTGAAAGATTCTTAACTGCCTTTCACTCACTAATTCCATAATTTCATCAAAAAAATCTAGTAAATTGCTTCACATATGCCTATCTGTCTCTGCAACAACATTCTGCCTTCATAAATCTACTTTCAGCAGCACAAATACCTCAACTCCATTGCCCAATGGACCAAACTGTTCTATAATCTATATTTTCAGTTCTGTCTGGATTCACCAACCCACCAAATTCAAAACAAAACAGTACACCATAACTAGCCTAAAAACATTCATCAAACAAAGCTAAATTATAAAGAGAGAGCCCTCTCTGGTTGCAGGTAGGCTAGGACCTGTAGCTAAAAGATTGGTCAGTGGTTACCTCGGCCGTATTCCGTTTAGGAAGCAGGGAACAACCTGAGTGTTAACACGTGATATAATTCAAGTGGAATCAACTCGATTGAATCTTTTTAGCATTCTCTAAAAAATAGCAGAAATTTATGATTATTTGCCACAAGGGACTTCTATAAATCTAGATTTGGGAATAATAAAACTAATCCAAGTAGCTTAATTATTACTATGACCTTACAAAGTTATTAAAATTATAAAATTATGCTTGTGATCTTGCATAATAACTTACTTCAAGCATTTAATCCAATCCTACAACAAGAAATCATTAATACTAAATTCAGAAATAGAAAAAGGACAAGAGATGCATGTGAATAAGAAGTGAAAGGAAGAAAAATAAATGATATAAAAGGGCTTTGAGGCTCCTAGTTTGGCCAAGCCCAAGGAAGCTAAAATTCCTATGGAGGATAACAATATTTAGAAGCTAAATAAGGAACCAATCTTCATTATTTCCATTAATACAACTACGTCCCTACAAGAAATGAAAGTGGAGTTGCAAAAATACGAGTTCTCTCCACAAGAAGACTAAGAAAAATCGACCCCTAGAGGAAAATTTGACTTGGTACTTATAAAAACTGATTAGGAAGAATTCCCCATGAAAGGAGGAAACTTTCCCCACCAAATCCATTAATTAGTGGATCTGGTTCCCAATACTAGGAATTTGCATTAAATAACAGTGAACACATTCCTAGATTTTCTCAATCATTGGAGCTCCAAAATCTGTGCAAATATTTTAGAATATATTCTTGATTTATTATTTAATATTGATCCTCCTGTAGTAGGGAGAAAGTCCCTAAATTATCTCCTCCTCCAAATCTTCATAATCTACCCAATATTCCACAAAAAGAAATAATATTAGGCACAAATATGAAATTATCCATAAACCTTCCTAATGAACATATTAAAGTTAAAAATACATTATCTAAAGCAAAAGAGAGGTTTAATGTGCTGAAGGATGGTTAGATGGGCCTTAATTTATGTCTAATTTATAGGCCCATCAATAATCACTACATATGTCACTAAGATGTGCACAAAGTTTACGAGCATTTAGTGAAAGAATGGAAATGGATCACACTGATTGTATTGATGAGTAGTCATATTCTAATTACCATTTTGTAGGTGCTTAGCAAATGTTTCATTTCAAAATTTACTTTTTTCTTAACCTTGAAGTTATTTCTTGTGAGAGCATTCATCAAATACAATGACTCTATGTTTCTCACATGTGATAGAGTTGTGTATACTATGCCATGCACTTGTATTCCAGTAGGGTCGAATGAAAGCCTATCCAAGGTTAAACCCTATGACCTATGTATCATTTATGCACATGCAAATTGAATTAGGAATTGTTTTTGTATCTTAAGATGAGCCATCTTTGGCATCATAGGCATTGGTTTCGATATTCTTAGTATTGGTGTCCAATCATGTGTTATGTCTAAAGTATACAAATAATGCAGTTTTCTAGATTGTCGATGACCAATATTAGGGTCATGGAACTTAATCCATAGAACACCAAACTTATTTGTATGGATATATAATTTAATTTTTCCATCTGCACTGTTTACTAGCCCGTCTTGTGCATCACAATTGCAAGCATACATTTCAACTAGCATGTTCAATTTTATCACAAGTTGTGAAGGAAAATTAACTGTGTTGATACCTTGAAAAATTGCCATTGATCTCTTCATCTTCGCTAATTTCATAAATTAAAATTTCATTTCCAGGAATGAACATTAACATTTTCTTGTTATGCATTGCAATGTGCTTGTTTTTGTAAAATAAATAGGGAAATTTTGGATCATTTGGCACAGGGCGCATGCAAGTTATATTAATATATTTTTTATCATCACATGTTTTACTATTTTTTTGCATTCTATTTAAGATTGATATGAATATCTCATCTGTTTGTCACATAGTCATATGCAATTGGATGCAATTGACATTATCCTTCTAGAAATCATGTGTTATTGTTTGATTGTTTATTCTTGGTTGTTCAAAAATTAGAGAGTCTTGAATAGGTTGCACTTGGTATAAATCACCACAAAATATCATGTCAATGTTTCCAAAGTGTTTGGTTTGTACATGTTTTATGTTTCTGAGTCTATTTTCAATAGAATATAAGAATCGACTACTGCTAATAGAGGATTCATCTACGAAAGCTAGCGACAGTTATTGATATAGCTTTGATATGTTATCTAATGCTTCTTTGTCGAGTGGAAAGAATTGGGACTTGATAAAAGGCATTAACAATGCATAATGGATTGTTGTTCCAAATGCATTATATGCAGATTTCCCTATATATGCTAATATTAGACCCTTTAGTTTCATAGGATTAGTTGTGTTCTATGAATCATATATTCGTATAAGAATTTTGAAAATTGCTTTTGCTGTGAGTGTCTTTCCTACCCTTGCTCCACCTATAATAAATAAGTTGGTTCATTGATGTTTCTCCATTTTTTTATTCCAACGTATTTTACAATTTCTTGCTTCTCTTTGTTCTTATGAGTTTGTAATACTCATTGTTTTCCATTAAAAAAGGATGAGCATTTATTTGAAATCCAAGATTGATTCTTTTTTTTCATCTCAAATTATTTTGGAAATTGCACATCTGATTGCAAATCATATTCCTCACAATCAAAACTAGTTGCCTGGTTTATCATATTTATCTGATTGGTATTCATAAAACTATTTAGTTCATTTGTTTCAGTTTCTAAATCACCCCATGTTGGATTGATGCTATATGTAAATTTAACTTCATTGGCGTGAACTATTTTTTCATGTATGTATATGCAACTTTCTATGTAGGGAAGTCTTTTTTCAATGTGTTTTCACATTTTTCAAATGGCACATACAACAATAATTTCTCTCTACACAAGTTTTCAACATCATTGTATTTGTTATATTTGACAAATCGTAGAACATTTGATTTTTTCCATTTTGATACGTGTGTGCCATCTTTCTTGTAATTTGATACAAATTCTACAAGGAAGATTTTGTTAATGGAACATGGGCATCGAATGTAGTAGTCAATAATGGAGTGGCACATCACATCCTCTGAATCGTCAGGTTCTTATTTCAATAGAATAGGTGGTTTAAGTATAAACGTGCATTCATCAACTAGAGATGTGTTTATGAATATACATTTCCTTGAGCTACAACTCAATGGTAATGAAAGCACTATATGAATTGCTTGTTGAGATGACATTTGTTGGAGATTAAGTAATGTATTTCCAAGTTTACATATAATTTGCATAACATCAAATTTCATTTCTCTCATGCTCTTTACATATCCTCCTAAATGCATTTGTCATGGACTTGTAAATTTTGGTCATATATGAACTACAATATGATGTTGTAGCGTATGCATTTAGCATGAATTATGCATCTGTATTTGTATTCCATAGAGTAGACATATCCTTTACAAAATTGTGTTCCAAATGTGAGAAGGTTTTCGTTTTAGAAAAATTGTTGGTTTCTTTACTATACATTGTAGTAGTTGTATGTACTCACCTTCGGTTAGTCCTACTTCTATCAAGAAGTTATCATGGATTATTGAATCATTGTAGTTTGCTTGCTCCAAAAATGCTAAAAGTGATATTGATTTGTCTGTGAGTTTTTTATTGGCTACACTGATTGGTTCAATGATCTTTGTTGATTTCATTCATGGCACGGGGAAATTGTATCTACAATCTGATTTTTTTTTTCTTCTTATAGCTTCTTGTATGGTGATGTTAATGCAATTTAGCAACATCTGGCTCCAAATGATCTTCATAACAAGTTATGTAATTGTTGACAAAGTTATCAATTTCTGGATTTCTTTTCTTTCCATATATTGGAGCATTTTCTACCCATAACAATCCATGTTCATGTTCGATTCCTTATTTTGAAACTTTGTTATTAAATAGTAGTCAGATATTTTTCCGAAGAATGTACTATCATGACATATCATTCACTTTACAACATTTAATTTTGCGTCTAAAGTATTGACTAAATGTGACTAGATATTTTCTTATAAGGTAATCAATGTCATCATCTTATAATGTATTAGTATAATTTTTACTTTCTCTATTTTTAAAAAATGTGACTAATGTATCTACTAATGGTTTCCATCGATGTTCTTCTCTTGTAAATGTCACAAAGAAAGTTGGAGGTCCCAATTGTCATATCATTACAAATCTGATTTTTTTTAGTTTGTTCCAAATGATTAGGAGATATGCAAATGTTTTTTAAATCTATGTATCCATTATCAGATTTCAATAATTTTTCCAAATTTGCTCGATACTAGACATCTCTTGCTAATATTTTTCTCACTCTTAGTTTCCCTTTTCTTATTTGTGCCCATATACAAGAGAGAACTTTATCAATGATTATTCACATTGTCTTGAATTTTTTTGTTGTTCTTGTGTGATATGAGAAGTCACCACTTGCCTACAATAACTCCCATTGCACTATTTTTTGGTAGCTAAATATATTCATGATGTCATCATCACATGCATCACTATAGAATAATGTTGGAAAGTTCATTTCTTCTGCATGTTTTGCCTAGAAAATCCCAAGTGGTCATTGTCCTTCAATAGGTGCAAGTTCGATAATATTGTCTTGCAAATACTAGATGTGTTGTGACTCTATTAATCCATGTATCAACGTTTCAGTAGGTGCTTCATTATTTGCATCACTACTTGTAGCAATTTCACTGTCACTGTTTGCATTTTGTATGGTGCTTTCATTATTTTCTTGTAAAATATGGCTCCAATTTCCATTTATACAATTGTTCTTAGCCTTATATATACTTTTAGAACATAGTTCATTTAATGCTTTCATGAAAATAATTGGACGTACTTTACCTATTTGATATGCATTTTTGTATTGCATTCTCCTTTTCAATGCAACTGAAATTGTTGTCGTATCACTTAGATATTGTGGCAATGATTTTTGCACAATGTCCATATGAACTAGTACATTGATAATTGATCCTTTTAGGCCAATTTGTGATCACTTGTATCCCCATTGTCTTATTTGTGCAAATGAAATTATTAGTGACACAAGTCTTTCTTGTACATTTGAAAGTGTATTTACAAGTGGTAATGGATTGTTACGTCTTATTTGTTCATGTGCTGCAAATTGTGGAAGTTTTCCATTTTAAGTGCTCTTTTGCAAGAAACACATATGTTTTCACTACTAAAATTCCTATTGTTCAATGTCAAATTCATGCGCTCTTCTTGCAGATATGTAGTGAAGCATGTGATATTTTTTGCAAACTACACATGTATTCCTAGGTGTGTCTTGGACTTGTTTCATATAAATGTATTTTTCATCTTTCTTCCTTGGATGGATTTGTGTGTTCATTATACCTTTTTTATCATTTCCAATGTTGCGTAGTTCTTGTTTTAATCCAAGAAATGTCATTCTTGTATTCTTATTATAAGATGATTTTTGTATGCAAATTGCATAGGTTGGTCATGTGCATATCTGTTTGTTTCAGGAACATTACTGGATATTTCATTGAATCTACTTCTTGTAAGCATGAATTGTTTTATTTTATGATAACTAAGCATAGGACACTTAGCTGGGCTCATTTGTTGTGTGTCAGATGCTATCTTAGATTCAATCTTATTATTGAAATGTACTTGAGAAATAGATTGCTTTGTTTCTAGTATACATTTACAAGGCAAAATGTTATCATTATTGCATATGTCATTGCATTTTCCTCTTGTACGTATGAATTGTTTTATTTTGTGATAACTAAGCCTAGGACACTTATTTGGACTCATTTTTGTGAGTTAGATGCTATCTCAGATTCAATGTTATTATTGAATGTATTTGAGAAATAGATTCCTTTATTTCTGGAAGATTCTTACAAGGAAATATGTTATCATTGTTGCATATGTCATTGCATTTTCCTATTGTACATATGAATTTATTCATTTTGTGATAAGTAAGATTATGACAATTAGTCAATTGATATAAATGAGACTCCATTTCAAATTCAATGTCATCATTGAGATATATGTGAGAAATAAATTGCTTATTTTCTATTATATGCTTATGAGACAATATTTTATCATTGTTGCGTATATCATCACACTTTCTTCTTGTACATATGGATTGCTTCATTTTGTGATAATAGAGCCTAAGACAATTAGTTGGATGCACTTGTTGTAAATGAGCTGTTATTTAAAATTAAATGTCATTATTGAAATATACTTGAGATATAGATTGTTGTTTTTCTAGTATATGCTTATGATGCAATTGATTACCATCTTCTTTTGGTCCCATGTACGCTTGTTGAGAATGCATGTAAAATTTTTCATTAACAGTTGTAGTTTTTTTACTAAAGAATATTGCAAAACATTATCGCCATCATATTGTTTTTGTATCATTGGCTTATAATGGATGTGTAATGTATCTATTTTGAATGACATGATATTAACAACTTTATTGCATGTTGAATGAGTAGAACATTAACTGAAAAATTTATTAGTGATAGAGGAACACAGTTGGGTGTTCACTTTGAATATGACAAATATCCATTGCAAACATAATGGTCCATCCTCTATTTTCCCCTTTTTATATGGCATTACCATATTTATGATATATTGTTGTCGGTTCCTACTCATTATATATTGTAACACATCAACTATTAAGTACTGTTATAAACAATGCAACGCTTGTTAATTTCTATGCATAAGTGCATTGCAAAAATATTGGACAATGTAAAGTTACAAACAATGTGCATCGAATTCTTTTGCTACTAAATAGTAAATTGCATTAAAGAGGTTGTCACTACTGTTAGTGTCCTTTAGTCCCAATGATCAAATTTACTCTTTTCATATTGTTAATAGAGTCTTTGATTAAATTATTATGTTTTCAAATAAAATTTGACATATTTTGGTTGTCAAAAAGGTCCTAAGTCATTATCTAGGTGTAATGCTACTCTTATGCCATGGTCATCAAGGTCAATAAATCAGTTTCATGAGCCTTTGAGTCATCAAGGTCACTTTTTCCTTTATTAGAGGGTCATCATTAAAAGAATCTGAAAGAAAGACTCATGGTGCCACAATGTTGATAATGAAAGTGTCATGAATGTCTTGTTGGTGTGTGATCATCATATCTCCATTTAGGGTCATATCATTCATCATCCAAAATTAGCAAGGTGTCATGAGAGTTAGAAAATTAGGTAATACATTTTCTCAAAGGGAATCAAAGGTACATGTATATCACTTGTAAATATAGTGTTTCCTATGAAAAATTATGCTGCAATCAAATCACATCACTAGTCATTTTATAAAGGTGCATATGATATCATTCAACCACCAAGGAAAAAAATCGAGTTTCAAGCTGATAAAGGGCACCAAAGCATTCAAAAAATTAATTTAATCCTCTAAGAGCTCCTCTCTACTATCGTGCCTCATCAAAGCCATCCGACCTTTGAAATTCCATCACCCATTTCTTTTTCCATTAGCTTGCCACGTTTTTGTTGCGCTTCTGAAGATTTGCTGCGTTTTTAGGTTTGGAGGTCAAAGAAAGAAAACAAGGGCTCATTTATCATTTCATAAAGCTTCAAAAACTATTGAAAAACTAAGTAAATATTTCATCAACCCTCTGATGTAGTGTTTTCCCTCTGAAAGTGATTAAATCCCCTCTCCTAGGGTTTTTGTTGTGTTTTTAAGTTTTAATGGTCTTTGCTCCATTCCAAGGAGAAGTTCCCCAATTTTTGATAGAATACAACTGTATACACTTATTAAACCCTACCCAACCATTTACCATACCTATTTCCCTCATCCCATAATTTTTCCCCCAAAACCCAAGCCCTCGCTATGCTTTTGTTGCATTTCTTGGTTTTCATTGTGTTTTTCATTTCCCCCCCTTCTCCCCTCACACATTTTAAGAAATTTCATTGCCAAAGTATCCCTAAAATCTACCCCTACCCCTTAAATTTTCCCTAAAATTTTTCCTAACTCCTATCCCCTCCATTTCCCTCCCTAAACTAGCTAATTTGTTTCCCTTGTTTTGCTGGCCTAGACCCCTACTGTTTCTCCTCTCAAACTAGGATTTTTAGTCAATAAAACCCAACATCATTGCTAGTGAAAAGAATAAATAAAACAATGGGGGACAAATATCAAGATATGAGCCAACTCATATGCAAGAGATCAATGCTTTAGAGTTAATCAAGAGGTCATTTGAGCAAATAGGTTGCTTAGCATTTTGTGAGAAAGTACAAGAGGTGGTCTACCATTGTAAACTCACTAGTCTATTTGCCACCAATTTCAAGATGGCAAGGATGGACTTCCTAGTCTGATTAGATTTTATAGTTTTAGCCACTAGTATCCCGAATCAAGGAGAAATTTGGATTAAGGGGATGAAATTGGACATTGAAAACTACAAAGTGTTCCTGAAACCACAATATAAGGAAATACAATCTCGTATCTTTCCTAGAAGGAAATTATTGGATAAATATACTCCTTTTATGAAGATGATTATGAAATGTTTCACTTGTGAAGGAAGGTTCAGTAGGTTTTATCAATATCAGATAAGGCTGTTGATGCATTTCACATCCATTAAACTACTAAACCTACCCAATACTTGTTTAGAAGCCTAGTTAAGATGACTAAAAAGGTGCAAACTAAAGGGAAAGATCATCAAGAAATATTATTCCATCATGATTTGATCAAATTCATAGTTCTCCACCAGCTCACACAGGTCAATATGTCATGGGAAGAATTCTTGGAGGCAGCTGCTCTCTTGCCTATCTCTCATCAGTCCAAAATCCTCAATACTCCTACATCATCTGGGCCACAAAGACCTGATCTATCTAACATACCGTTAGTGATAAAAAGACATCCTAGGGTAGAGGTTTCATAAGCATACAAGAAGGGTAAGAGGCTGGTTTTTTCCCCTGAGATAGAAAGAGACATACCTACTCCTAAACCTATGACTAGGGATAAAGAAAAAATAGTGCATAAGGAGGTTATTATTGAAGAAGTTCAAGCTGAAGCCATGAGAGAGAAATCACCTAGGGATAAAGGTGATTCACCATTGTAGCATCATGAATAGGTACCTGTTATACAGGAAAATGACCTCCTCATCAGCTCTGAGAAGAAAGGCTAAAGATTGACCAAGTTCACAGGCCTATTTGCCAAGCTAACACTCCCCAAGAACTAGCAAGGTGCTTTATAAAGCTTCCTAGCCATGAAACAAGTGTGTTAGTCCATAGGGTAACTCTCTGTGTTGCCTTGGGGACAGTGTTAGTCAACTTTAGTGAGTTTTTGGAGGTCAAAGGAGTAGGTTGGCCGAATAATATCCCTATATTCACTCACATGTCAACCCATAAAGTAGGGAAACATCTAGATTCAACTTGTTTGAGGAATTACTATTCCTAGTGGAGTCTAACAAATAGGGAAAGAGTGATAAATCATGGAAACATCTAATCTCATGCACAAAAGAACCCAAAAATCAATCAAAATGATGGAGAAATGCTAAAAAAATCATATGCTGGGGTTTGAAAGTGCATCCATATGGCTAAATGCCCCCCCTTAAGGGCCCAGAGGGCATGCTAATGCCCTCCTCTAGGTCTTGAAGGGCGCTTAACACCCCTTTAGACCTTTAGGGGAGTGTTAGTAGCATTATATGAGCTAGGTCTTCCTCAAATTCAAAAAATCCACCCCTAATGCAGATGAAAAATGTTAAATAATGCAAGATAAAGGTTTGGCCATCTGCTTGGAAAAAACGTCACGTTGAATGGTCACCTGGATTGCTCGCAATTTCCTGGGGAAGATCTGCTCCTCTTTCACTCTAGAACACTCTCACATCACTCAAATGATGTAAATAGTGAAAATGGAGGCTAAAAAAACCTCCTTATAGTCATTTTGGAGGTACGACTCACCTTAATTAGTCATTGAAATAGAAGTTGTTCATTTTCTATGCTATTTATCATGCACCATTTTGATATATTGTCAATATTACTCATGCTTTGATGAAGGGGTTTCAGGGTTGAATTGCATAAACGATCATGTTTGATTCACTATGAGCGATTTCTTTTATGGGATCTATTCTCGCTCTTGAATTGAAAAATCCTTGAGTTTTCTTCATCGGGCTCGTAAAATTCCTACAATGGCGATATGATTGCTTTATTTTTTGGGACTATTTCTCACCCTTAAATTGAAAAATCCCTGAGTTTTTCCCTTCTTCGGGCTCGTTAATTCTACAAATAAGGAATGAGCAGTTATTTTATCTCTTTTTCCACACTCATTAAATTGAAAAGATACCTCGAGGTTCTTCATTTTACTCATTAAAATTTTATGAAGATCTATTGAGTTTATCGTCACGTGACTCATTAAAATTTCACGACGAATATCAAGTTTACTCCATCCCTTCATATTCATAACGAAATGAGGCAAATGTCTATTGAGCATAGGTTTATCACTTTATCCGGTCTCAATAGACTAACTTACGGAAAAAGAACAATGTCAGGTATACTATTAAACCTTTGTCGCACACAGTTAAGAACCATGACAAAGGGACCCCCCTGGAGTCACTCTTTACAATCTTTTCAGACTATTGAAATATGAAAAGACCACCAAGTTTACCTATTGGGAATCATTAAATTAATCATATGGGGAAAATTGGACAACAAAATTCCTTTATGTTAGTATTTTGGAAATAATTTTTTGGCAGCACTCATTCGCTTAAACATGGCACTCCCTCCGCAAAACCTTCTTTGTGACAACCTCTCAAAATGAACCTTACCATCGTATGAGTTTAGCCTATAACCCCTGATGTTCCTGCATCTTTGTATCCTAGCACTCTTTGGTGTTCATGAGTCTAGTGCTACTTGGTTAAAACCTTTGTGTCATGCCTTGTATTGTTCAAGGGATCCCTTTATCTTCTGTTTCCTCCATGAAACCATCAAACACATACTTCCATCATGCCCTTTGTCAATTTGACCCAATGCTCAAATTATTCTTCCAAAAAACAATCATTCTTGTCCTGTTTCGTGTCGACTGATGTAGGAAACATTATTGCCTACCTTTCGACAAGTCTCTTCCTATCGAATTCAACACTCTATCTAGGAAGAAGATCCCAAAACACATCAGTGCCTTGGAACTTATAGACATCAGTGGTAGGTTACCTTGTGTTTGATGAGGGGTTTTCATTATTGGCTCCTAGTTAAACAATTCGACGAGTGTTCAAAGACAAAAACCTTATTCACACTTGCTAGATTGTACTGTGCATCTTGGAGACTATCATCATTACTAGTGGCCATCCTTGCATCTGTTAACAATCTTCATTATTGACTAGTAATCAGAAAATTTTGTACATGTTCGACCTCAACACCTTTATTCACATGTATCAAATTATGCCGTTAAGATGAAGTGGCAATCAAGACCTTGGGCAGAGGCTTACATAACTCAGTATTGTTTCCTCTCCCAAGCTATGTATATTATTGTTTGGAGACAACTCATTAGGATGATCCTATTATGACACAAGTTCCACATTGTGCTTATCGGTGGACATGATCATCATATCTCTTTGTTTAGAAATCACTCTGACATAGCTATTAAGAATGGGAATGCCCAACTCAGGGCATGATTTTAGATTATATATATATATATGTGTGTGTGTGTGTTGTATTAGGTTTCTCTTAGTCCCAAAGATTTGATCCTCTCTCTCTTTTTTCCATAACACGATAGTTATAAAATATTTTGGCCATCGTCTTTGCCTCTTATCTCACACTTTAGGGGGAATCTATTATACAGGAAAATGACCTCATCAGCTCAGAGGAGAAAGGAAAGATGACTGAAATATTGACCAAGTTCACACACCTATTTCCAAGATAATACTCCCCAAGAACTAGAAAGATGCTTTATAAATATTCTTATCCATGAAGAAGGTACATTATTCCCTAGGGTAACTCTATATGTTTCCTCGGGGGCAACATTAGTCAACTTTAGGGAGTTTCTAGAGGTCAAAGGAGCGGTTTGAATGAATAATATCCATATATTCACTCATATGTTAGCCCATATAGTAGGGAAACATCCAGATTCAACCTGTTTGAGGAATTTCTATTCCTAACGGAGTCTAAAAAATAGGGAAAGAGTGATAAAGCATGGAAACATCTCAGCTTTTACCCAAAAGGACTCATGAAAGAATTGGCAAGGCTTACTCTCTCATGCTATATATTTGAGGCTTAGGGCATTATGAAGGAGGTCAAAAGTATTGAAAGGATTGCCTATTGACTGTCAAATCTTTGCATTATTCATTATCTCATTAAGAGCTAGGAAGAGAGAGAGAGAGGAGATAGAGGAGTAAGGGAAGCTTGATGCAACTAATGGTTGTAATTACTCTTTCCTATCATTAATATATATCTATAGTTGTGTTGTCTACTCCATGTGTTGGTATTGTGATTTATTTACATGTTTATGCAACACTATTGATTATGAGTAGCTTAGGTATGTGTAGTTAGATATCCCTATGTATTCTTGTATTGATTATCAAGGTTATATGCTATGATATTACACCTCATCTTTCTATGTGAATGTATTGATCTAGGAGCTAGCTAAGGGGTCTTCCACTCCGCTACTTTGAGTTCTCGAGCAACACCACACCAAGATATAAGGTAACAATCTTCCTTCTTTCTTTGATTATCATTTCAGTAATAAGGATATGTTCATGTATCTCTGTGCCAGCTGCAACTAATCTGATCTGTCTGCCAAGGATCCTAGGAAGATCCTTGAGGGTATTTCCACCAGAATCACTGTGCATGAATCCCTATTGTAGTACCTCATAAGGTAGATAAGACTGATCATGGAGATAAGGGAGTAGAAGACATCATTAAAGAGGAATGAGAACAAATCGAAGAGTTACAAGATGACCTTTCTAAAACTAATTTCATGGTGGCTTTCTTGAAACAAGAGAATAGGCAAATGAAGCTAGGCCTAATGCAGTAAGGTAAATCACATGAAGGTTCTCCCTCATCTAGCAGAGTAAATCTTTTGGTAGCCAAAGACAAGGGAAAAGAAGTTATTGATGTAGAGAAAATGGAAGACACAAACCTTCAAAGATAGCCAAAGAGACCTACAACAAGAGCAATGGCAAGGAAAGAACAACATGACAAATATCCTTCTCCTCCTCATACCCAAAATATTTTTCATGACTCCATAGTTGCTGAAATTGAGAAGGAAAATGAATATTGGCTTGAACAAGTTAATGAGAATTTGGAGAAGTTGTTAAAAATGGAAAACAAAATGTCACCATGCAGAGGCATATGGCTAGACATTATTATGCAAGGAACATGGTTTCTAGGGTTAAGGTCACGAATATGAAAGATAAGCTCAAGAGAACCTTAAAGCAATTCAAAAAGAAGGATAGTCTTGACCTCTTGGTTGAACCATCTTTGGTGGCTTGGTGCAGGACAAAGAACAGAAGAAAATAAGAAAATTTTTGAAATTTTGGAGTTTTTGTGTGTACTGGCAAAAAGCATCCTATAGAAACACGGTGTGTGCTCGCTGCGCTTTTTCCCAGAGGTTCCAAATGAAGATTGGAAAGCATGTGGAGGTGGATTTTTATTAATACATTCCAAAAATATACTTGGGGTCATTTTTCATCTCATGAATTCTCATAAAAAGTCCAAAAACTACGTATTTTTCACCCTTCTACCGCTGTTTTGGGTCACTCATTGTGCTTTTGGACTAGTCGTATTCTAATTAGTTTTGAGGTATCTTAGAGATCTATTTTTGGTGAATTGAAGTTTTAGAGGTGTAGTAGACATCCTAAGCTACCTGTACTAGCCTTCAACAAAGTTTAAAGATCCCTCAAAGTCATCAAAACATCTTGCCAAAGTTCGTGTGCATTTGCTAAATTTCTATGTTTTTGTGAAATTCACTGTTTTATTGCTGGTGATGGTCAAAGGTTGAACTTGATTGATGTAAATGGTTACTTCAAGAAATCATCTGATGTAATTAATCTTGTAATTAGTTAGATAGTAAAATAATCTTGTAATTAAGGCTATGAAAAACAAACTTAATCAATTAGTGTAAAGGAGGAAAGTGGTTTCTAACTACTCATGATGTGGCAGTGGTTAGGTAGGATTAGGAAATCAATTCATGGGAAGAAGGATTCGACCCCTTAGAGGAGGAATTTTGTTTTTCATATATATTTAGTCATAATGAACTCATAGACAGTGTTGGATATGTTAGGTTCCTATAGCAATAGGAGTCATAATTTTGATTGACTAAGGTTAAGCCTTGTAATATTGTACATACCTTTGCTTTTTGCAAATGTCTTCCATATTAAAAAATTAAAAAATGTAAAGAGGGTATATCCTAAAAGAATAATCAAAGGACAAAAAGAACGAAAGTAGGTCACAAAAAAGAAAATATGAACCCCAAGAAAATAAAAATACCATGAAAGTGTGCAAGCCAAAATGCCACTACTATTTACTTTTTTATGCTTAATGAATGATTGTGTGCAGCTTGTCGCTTATGCCACAATCTATGAATAATCAAAATGTTTAAAATTGGCTATTTTATGTGTTCAACTTCATGTTTATAGATAGAGAACAAAATCTGACCAAACATTGTAATCTTGGCAGATAATTAGATAGGTAGAGTAAATAAAGGAGCTCAACTGTTTAAACTGAGCCCTTGGATGAGATAAGGTTTGATTTAGATAGTTTGCTATGTAAAGAAAAGAAAATATTGATAAGGGTTTTCTAGCTTAAATGTGCCCTAATAAAGTGAAGGAAAAATGGTAGAATAAATAGATGGCTAAGTAGAAGAAAGGTTGCAGAACGATGGTGATTGATTAGACAAAAAGCATATTTATCACTTTTCATCATATGTTCCAAATATGGATGGACAATAAAGCATGCAAATGGATTTCAAAGTCAATTAATTAACCTCCCTCATTCATTTCACCTCTTTACTTAACTAATTTCCCATAATAAAGTTCAAAGTACTTAAAAACCTTTACGTCAAATAGGCTTAGAGCATTTCTCTGACTTTTGGAGGGACTAGACCCTTGGCTCAAAGACTTATAGATATCAAGTACTAAACTCCCCTCATAAAAGTTAATCCCCCCTTAAGTTCATTCATTTTCCTAATAATACTCCTTTTCCTAAGGTTAAAACCCTTTTTGCCCAGGAAAAAGTGATTCTCCTCCCATATAAAACACTTTTCATACCAAAAACCCACAAAAATGCTTTACCCTAAGTATTGATGTAAATATGTGAAAAACATGTAATTCACAAAAAAGAATTTTGCTTAGTGTTTTTTCCCTTTTCCGCCCATTTTTCATATTAATGACTAGCTTTATTATAGTAAATCCCGATAAAAAACCAATTTCCTGTATATATTTAACTCCTATATATAAATTAACCCTACACCCCAATTTAATTACAAACTAAGATTTTAACCTAAAACCCAACCAAAACCTTTAACTGGTCAACCTGCAATCAAGTTAATTAATCCCCCTTTTAATCCTCAATTAATTACCCCAATGGCCTAATCTCACTTTAAGCCATTACTAACCCTGATACCGCCATAATTAAGTGCCTGCTGGGCCCCTGCTAGCCTCCGCACAGCTTCTCCACCCAATCATCGTGTGATTTTCCCCTCTCCTCATCCGACGACCCTTATCCATATCGGGCCAAATCGACATTCGTCCTTTACCCACCTGATAAAGTGGTTTCCCCCTTAGCCCCCAATGATATGTGTCATCTGATGAGTGGAATTGGGTGACCCCTCCCAAATACCATCGAGTGCCAAAAGCAGTGTGAAATAAACTGCTTACCGCCCTCCTACTACACGACAAATTAACCACTATTCACCTCGTACCCGCAAAAAAAAAAACGTTTTGCGTATAAAAGCCAGAAGCCACAAAATTGTTTGTTTTTGGTGAAATTTCATTTGCAAGCCTCTATATGCATGCACGACACCTGCAAACATCGAAGCCATCAACCCACGTACAATTTCACTCCAAAGACACTGTAGACAACCCACTTGGCCTTGCAGCTTATACGAAGCCCATTCAACCACTTGCAGTTGTCAGCCACCCTGCTTAGAGCCAATTCACCCCAACTCTAGGTATTTAAACCAGAATTCACCAAATACCCTATCAATTTCAAAGTAACCAGTTGATGAGTGTTTTTAGTTAAGTTAAAAGTTAATTAAAAATACTCAAGATCTTGAGCCATAAACCACTACGTAACATTGTTTCCCTAAAAACTATGAATACCTCCCCACACTCAAATCCACAAGAACTGAGTATGGCTACCCCAATTGCAATGGATGTGAGGCCCATCACTACACCTCATTTAGACCTAGACCACCTTCCCGTGGTTGACAGAGAGTTCTGGATAAAAGATATCAATATCATATAGGTCCTACTCAAAGTGCATCGCCAATGCAGGGACAAGTTCTTGAACCATGCTGATGAAATTGGCCTTTGGGAATCAAATTTTCCCAAGTACTAGTTGCCCCAAGTCCACATTTTTGCTGAAATTGTGCATATGTGTTATGCTTGCTACGTCCCCAGTCATAAAACCATCATGCCTCATGACCAGAAGGTCCTTTTCACCATTACCGCCGAATCCATCAATGAAATGTTGTAGCTCCAACCAAGACCAAACCTAACTCGCCTCTCAATTGGAGACCTATTGGACTTATACCCCAAACTCAGCTCTGCCAAATTGGCCCAACTGTTCCAAACCTTCATCATAGAAGAAAAGCACATCCCTAACAACACCACCCCCCCCATATGTAGCAACTATATTTTCCCCTTGGGGCTGAAATACTGTAGCCATGATATCTTGTGTTTTGGGTTACTCCACAAGTGAGTATATTGATGAAATTATCTTGCCTTTCATGTCTGTCTATACCCTAGGACAACCTCTTGCAACCATTTATGACTTTGCCACATTCATAGCTGACAGGATGCATGAGTAGTTCACAAGAATGGGAAATGAAAGGGTCTTCAAATACTCTTCAGTGTTATGCCATATGTTCTTATATTATGAGTCTGATAAGTTCCCAGTCACCCTCCAAAAACTGGACACCGAGGGTCAACCAAGTTCAATCATTTTTTGGACCCCATTAATCCACAAATATTAGTCTCCATACTCTTATTCATAATTTATTGACTTATTTTTACATCCAGTTATGAAAAAGTTGACTGGAAACCCTCCTCCAGGAATCAATGCAGAAATAAAGAGAGTCCTTCAACTGTTAAAGCAGACCAAAGTGGGTGACTGGTACCTTTACCAGAACCACACAAAAATCAAGATAAATGGTTTCATGCTTGCACCATACAAATTTCCAAGACACCTCCCAATGAGGTTGTTTGCATTAGAATACTATAGGAAAATTATCAATGGAAATAAGATAAAATTTGTAAATTCCAAGAAGAAGGCCAATTTCAAAATAAAATACCAACTAGGCCCCTTCATATGTAACTCTAGGGAGGCCATGAGAGAGGTAGTTTTGATACTACAGAAGATGAAGTTCTAGAGAAGTTTTGTTTCGAGATATGACCCTTTGGAATTCATCACCAAGAAGAGACAAAAGGTCAAGCTGGGACCTTTTATTCACCATCCCATACCTGAGATTGAAGCCTATGCTAGCCAATCAGAATGGGTGGAAGGAACCCTAGTTGATCAAAAAAACACCCGAATAGACATAGAGAACACTCTAATCAATCTTGGAAAACAAATTGATGAGGGTTCTTTCCTGTAGGTGCCAGAGCAGTCAGACAGGCCAGGATAGTTAGACAGGACAGAGAAATCAAGCAAACCAGAGATAACCATTAGTACCCCTTCAATTATGCAGACTCCTCTAAATGAGGAGAAGAGCCTAAAAAGAAGTAGGGAGGAGGCCACCACATCAGCAAGGGTCACTTCCCAGGCTTATGCAAGTACAAGAGAATAAAAACGACAGAGAGTGATTCTTGTCTCTGAACAGGAATACATAAAGGAGATAGCAGAAGTTACCAGCACAGAAGGAAATAGGAGCATGCCCATCACCCCATCGGAAGGCACACCTTCCACATCACAAACTCAAGGGTTGGAAAGGCAACTCAGTCCTGAGGTATCTTCCTTCAGAATGCCTGCTGACAAATACCAAGACATCAGGGAAAGGTACAGGGAAATAAAATCAAGCAATGTGAAACTTAAGGTCCAAACTTATGCCCAGTACCTGAAGATGACCCCTACCAATAAAACAAGGCTAATGTCAGCCTTTGATGTCAAAGAGGGCCAAATGTAGATGACTTTCATCAAGCCTACAAATCAATAGCCAAAAACAACCTCATATTTCAAGAAAGTAGATTTTGAAGTGCTGGCAAGGGATATCCATCCCATAAACCAGATTGAGCTACACAATCAAACAGGGAAGATGATATACTCCACTTTGATAAGAAAGGCCATAGCCGCCCACCAATTACAAAATTTCCTAAACAACATATCTACACAATTCCAGTTTGAAAAAGCCTCTTCACAGGCCAAGAACACGAGAATCAAGTCCTTAGAGGACTTAGTAATTGAATTGGGACATGATCTCGAGGATATAAAAGCCACAAAGTAGCTAATTAAGAAGAAAAATGATGATATCACGGCACTCAGGAAGTGGCTAAAGATACCCCAGCTGCATCTTCGACAAATGTTAGAGGTCTTAGAAGCTCAACAAGGACATGAAGAGCTCACGAACTTGGTCCTGAAGCTGAATGATCAACTCAAGGAGACAGAGAAGGAGTTGGACACCTTAATTCAATTAAAGCAAAGTGACTTGGCCATAACTTCCAGAACTATCATCCCCATGGTATCCACAACAGTTCCTTCTACACTGGTAGCATCACTGGCACCCACAGCTCCACCTGCAACATCATTGCCAGTAACAACAAAATCTACCACAGTAGCAGGAGCACCAGGGGGAAAAGTAGCAGAACTTGTGAAAGCCATGGAAGATATGTCTATCCAGGCTATAGAGATGAAAAGATTGAAGGAAAAGGTGGCAAGTTTGGAAACTATCTGCAAACTTGCCCAACTCAAGAAGAAAGAGGAAACACAAAGGGCCCAGAGAATGGGTGAGATGATCAAAATCCTAGAGAAGGATTTGACACTTGAGAATCCACTTGGACAAACCAAGGAAATGTTGTGGGCCAATATCATTGAATGCCAATGATATTTGGCCATCAATACAAGTTATTTTTGATCAAACAGAGCTAGTAAAGATAACTACTGGAGCTATCCAAAAAGTGAAGGAGGAATTGGGAAACAAACTTGAGGATGAAAATAGACTCATCCATTTCCTCAATAGAAGAAACATATATGAGCTACATGAGCTGAACATTATAGACATAACTGCCACCATTCTAGAAATAAGGAAGGTCCTTTATAAAAGGAACCTTATGCTTACTTTAGAAGAAAAGTGCCAAAATATGCAGGTAGCCATTGGTAGGTTCATGGCTAAATTTCATATTTTGAGGGAACAGGGTTTGCCTAGTCTTATGGTCATCAGTGATAAACTCATGACACAATTTGACTGTGGCAACAGACACAGATAGTTGGCTAATGAACAAGCCAACTCTTCATCCATTAAAGCTTTGCCAATGGGCAAAGTATTATATGACACATTTGAGAACTTGTTTTTCCTTGACCATGAGGTAAAACATTTGTTCCTCACCAAGCCAAATTTTGCTAAATATATTGAGGCTGATGAGATTTACAAGAGAGTGGTAAATTTGAAATTACCAGATGCAAAATGGTGGGAGACAAAGACAAATTTACTGTGATAAATAAACAACCGAAAGTTACTGTGTAGTAAAAATGAAGGCAGAAGAGTAAAACAGGTAAGAACAACACAATAGGGTCAAAGAGTATCAAATGAAAGATCAAAATAAAGAATAATTCAATGTAAAAATTCCACAACTATCAGCGAGCATAAAGGGCTACACCTCAACAACAAAGGCTAGCACAACCATAACTAAAGGGACAACAAGAAATAGTTCATTAGCTATCTCTATCTTCTTGCTAGAAGATGTTTATATTTCCTAGAATAAATCTCAAGTTGTTTTGAGATATTTTGTAATTTTTTTTGTATAAATACTTCAAAATTCGAAGTATGTAGGGTGGATTCCAAAACATTTTTATATACTTTTTCTCTCGAATTAGAAATTATATTGCATCAATGACTGGATTGGCTTACTATATCAAGGAATACAGATAAGATATTTTACAGGATTCTTGTGTAAAGCGAAATACAAATAAGTATTCTCTCATGTTCAATGTTGTTTTCCTTCAAGTTTTTTCATAATCTTTGTGTATCTCTAAAATATAAATGTTATAACATGGAACGATATTTCAGAAATTTCTTAAATGCACTATGTATTAACTGTTATGCATTATTATATGTTTTCTTCACAAATCTAAGTTAAGGAATTCTTAATTTCTCCTTAGTTTAGGTGACTTCTTGTGATCTATAGCAAAGGATTCTTAATTGCCCTCTGATTCATGATTATCCTATATTCCCCATTCTGATCCTGGTCTAAGGATTCTGGAGTGCCCTTTTACCTTGGTTGGAGTTACTTTTCCCATTAAACCTAAAGATTTGCATTTTGCTCTGCTAGCCTGCCATGTGAACATTCCCTCTAATGAATTGGTCCAATCCTACTATCCATTTGTTGAATCCCTAGCCCAATGGCTTGAAGACCTAGCTCTATCCGTCTACTCTAAGAATTCCACCACCCAACCTTGAAATCAAAACCAAAACCCCAAAGAACACTAAGAACTAGCTTAAAATCCCATAAGAAACAATGCTAAATTATATATAGAGAGCCCTCTCTGAGTCATAGGTTGGCTAGAGCCTATACTTAAAAGATTTGTTTATGGTTACCTCGGCTTCTTCCTTCTTCCAATAACTTCTAAGGAAAATTCTGAGTGATAACATAGTGGTGACCATACTGATGAACAATCAAATCCTCAGTTGTAATAAACCTTTAAGAAAATTTTAAATCTTTATTTCAAGCCTCTTAAAGAGTTTATTAGAAGTTATTTACAAAATCTCACAAAAGGAAAGTAATTAGAAAAAGCTTGAAATTCTGGCTTCAAGGAAAACTCACTACACAGGCTAATACAGATCCAAACCCCACCTTAGTAGTTGATAATCCCAACCCGATTTTGAGAAGACCCAAAAGAGAAGAAAGTTCAGTTAGTTAAACACCTTTAATCAAAGTCGGTTCGTGCCCTGATGAGTGGTTATTTTTAAAAGAGCTTTGTTGGGTAGAAAATCCCCCACGTAACAGTTTTGGGGCTTAAAGCCCACAATTTAGGGTAATGATATTGTAAAAGTTCCGCGAAGTGTGTGGGGCGTGAGTTGTAATAGATTGAATCAAAGGGTTGTCTACCCAAAAATAATGTAAAATAATAGAAAGTGAATTGGTCTGCCATGGCTCTCAAACCATGGGAAGGTATAAATAGAGCAGGGCTCTAGGTTTAGAAGGTAGTTTTTGGTAAGCTTTTGTGGAGATCTGATGTATTATGGGTTGGTGAATGCAATATTCGCTCTGAGTCTGTAAGTCTGAGTCGTGGGTGGTAGTAGTTAGAGTAGGCTCTACAACTTTATGCGCAAAGGCCTGGTAGAGTCCGCAGCTGTGTGCGTGGACCCCTGTAGCTAAATGCGCAGGGTGGAACTAATTGTATTGAATGGAAAATTAATAATGATAATTGTTTCTAAATAATTGTGCATTTGATCATAGATCTATATGTTTATGCTTATGTTCTGAGTTTATGCCTATCTGTAAGATTTATGGTTGCGCGTGTTGGATATAAATGTTGATTTCTTGATTAAAGACCTTAAGAATAAGATCATATCTATAATAAACACATCAATAATAAGAATCAAGAAGTGCCTTTTCATTGAGCTACGCGAAGGCCAGCCGATAGTGCAGAGTAGCATGAGAGCGCAAATTGGTTCGTGACCCTTCCAGTCCTCATCAAGACATCCCTAGGGTGCAGAAACCTAGTTCCAACACCCTCCCATACTACCTCGAGTGAGACTTTAGTCTGTGCTCCACGGATTGTTGTTAAAAGGACCAGTGGTACGAGATTTGTTTGGCTAGAACACTTCCGAACTTGGGTCAGGCCCCATCAAGCCAACAAATGGTTCCGTTGCCAAGACCGAGATTTGCCTAAGGGATGTCTGATGTCGGAACGCTGGAACCCTACGAAGAAATAAATTGAATATTGGTTGGATCAGAAGCTTCACGAGTTGTGGAATTGGAAAACAAAACCTTGTAGATATCTGAGAAGAGGTGGATGTATCACTACATATACATAGAAATCCATGAGATCTTCTTCATGTCCTTCTCGGAAGAATTGTATGAGTGGATCACAAGGCTAGTCGACAGTCAGGGAAGGTGCAGACTTGAACAACCCATTGTGTGGACTCTGGATTTTGTGCGTAGGCCAGAGGCATCCGAAGATAAAATCGCACGAGTAGTAGATCATTGGCTGGATCAGATAATAGGAGGGTTTATCAGTAAGTTCGTGGTAGACACAATTGTGAGCTACAACGAAGCAGAGCGACGTTTTCTCAAGGGACCACGAGGTAAGTAGACCAAATCATTGAATACCTAGATTAAAATATTGTTATATGAAAAACGAGCGATGCAAATCCATTGATGTCTAGGGTAACATGGAGCGAAAGAGGCTACCAAGGGATCAAAGGATTAGAGAATAGTCCCCTGATTTCACTTTTGCGAGAAAGTGAGGAGGAGCTTGCTAGGTTTTCTTCAAGAAGTGTGGGATGATTGATAAAGCAGTACATTTCACAGCTACCACCTCCATCCATGCCATCACCCACTTCACCTACATCAACCCCATCTTCACCTACCCCTCCTCCACCACCTCCAAGGGTTGGAATGGAAAGTGCAATCAAATTTCCTATGTTTATAGGCGTAGGAAATGAGGAACCAGACCAGTTCTAGTTCGTGGTAAAGGCAATATGGGAAGCCCAAGTCGTTACGGATGATAACATTAAAAAGGCTACTTTGGTGAGCACGCTGCAGGATCACACATTGTTGTGGTATATTAAGCACTCTAGTGATCATCCAAATGCCGGAAGAGTAGAGATCCAAGATGAATTAAACAAAGAGTTTAGCTGACCGAAATTAGAAACTCAGTCAATCATCGAATTTAAGGAAATTGTGATGCTTCCAAGCGAGACTCCATGGGACCTAGATCAACGCTTGAAGAGCACAATTCGTGAAGCTAACATGACGTTGATGGATGCGCAACACTGCGTGTGGTTTGTGGTGTCTTTGACACCACATCTGCAGATGGTGCTGTCACAACAGAAGATCTCAACCCAGGATGAAGCATTAGAGATAGCGATGAGGTTGCATTAAACTCCAATACAAGATCCCGGGTTGGGAGTTCAGCAAATCAATGCACAACTACAAAACCTATGCTTATAGATGCAGAGTTTGAAACAGGATAGGGCGCCCCAGCTAGAAGCGCAAAAAGAAGTGTGGTGCATAAAATGTAGAAGCCAGGGCCACGATAACGATCATTGTCCAGTATTCGTGAACTATTTGGTAGGGGGAGGACCAATTCCGTTGAGACTAGAGGTGCAGGCAAGACCAAGTGCGGTGCCCATGCTTTGGTGCACGATCTGTCAAGTGGGAGGAAAGCACACAATGGACAACTGTCATCTATTACAAAAGTTTACACAGACCCCCCAACATCTATTTTGCAATTTTTGTAGATTGGTGAGCCACGATGAATGAGACTATCAGAGTTATGAACTGTTTATGGATCGATCACCTGCCTACATGATGCAGACTAAGGCGCGAGGTCAGGATCTAGCCACGACAATAGCGCACGGTGGGTTCTAGGGGCGAGGATGAGGATGAGGAGGAATGGGACCTAGACAACGCTGTGGACAGTTAATCTGCTACAATTGTGGAGGACTTGGGCACTACGTGCATGACTGTACCAACCCAACTAGGATATCGTGTTCATAGTATGAGCAGTTTGATCACGAAATGATAGATTGTCCCAAGCTGATAGTATAGATATGCGAGAAAAGGGTAACACAACCTATGCCAACGCAAAATGTCCAAATGATGAGGTCTGAATCGCATGAAGAAGACCCCAACGTGAACACGATGCTCAGAAGTGGCACAATCACAGGGGAAGATAAAGGGAAACAACCTGAAGAAAATACATGGGTTTGCAAGGCTCCTACAAAGCAACCTGAGTTCGACTCAGAACATGCAAAGGAGACGTTTATGGAAGCTAAGAAGAGCTTCGTGGAGGTCTCTTCTTCAGGTAGTAAGGATTGACTCGAGTCAGAAATGGATCCCTCTATGCTAACTACCTTTTTAGAGACACGCATAAAGTTGCTACATGATAATAAGGCAGTTAAGAAATTACAAGAGCTAATAACCAGGCGTGCAAGATCAGGTGAATCGTGCGTGGTCCATAAACTCAGAAGGCATGCTTTACGCACCAGGCGGGAAATGCAATTGACGACACAAATTGGCAACTTTGAAATGGATCAGGTCATCCTAGACTTGGGTTCAGATGTGAATATGCTACCTAAACATACATGGGAACACATGGGCAAGCCTGCATTATAGTGGTCTCCTATTCAATTAAGGATGGCGAACCAATAAAATATCTTGCCCATGGTGAGATTGCAAGGAGTAACAGTAGATATAGAAGGCATAAGAACACAAATGGACTTTGAGGTAATAGAAATTGTGGATGACACCAACCCTTACCCCGAGTTACTAGGAACCAACTGGGCCACAGATATGAATGGAGTCATCAAATTAAAGAAGCGGAAGATAATATTTGAGAAAAAGTCCTTACGCATATTTATTCCACTAGATCCAGCTGAAGGAGAACGCTACACTAAACCCGTACGTGACGATGGAAGTGATGATGACTTGGATTATATCTACAAAATAACTGCGTGATATTAGGATTGGGTAAATCCGACTGCAGAGGGGCGAATCTCGTGGGAGCGTGTAGATTACTGCACCTTAGATTCAGATGAAGAAGACGAATGTTGGCATAATCGATTGAACAAAGTAACAATGTTAAACTGCAACATGATGACTAGGTCGTTGTGTTGCGTAACAACCCAAGATTGAGATCTATTGACATATGATGGGTTGACAACAGTGGATGAATTCTTGAACAAGTTTGAGAGCGCAGTACCAGAGCACTAGAGGTTCGATGCGTTAAATTGGGCATTATGCGTGACGCTTGCGCATTGGTGGGGAACACATGAAGTTACCTTTGAAAACTGGCGCGACTGCGGGAGGATGATGCAGATAAAGTTTGGGAAGCCAAAACTTAGAATAACAAAGAAATATGATGGGCGTGATGAGCTGCACATGCACCTCACAAAATGGACCAAAGCATATGGAGAAGAACCCCAACTATAGTGGGTACACTTATTTTATCATACCCTAGATATCATCCCAAGGAACTGGCATATTGAGACAGAACTCCGACATGGTATAGGAGAATGGGATACCTTGCGTGAAGGATTTTTGTTAATGTTCTTATTTGAGGACCAATGGATGGATAGTGTTGACGATGCACTATAAGTTTTGAAAGCCACCATTTTAAAAAAACCACAGGAACCAGAAGAAATAGTGCAACGTGTATGGTCACATCAGTTAAGCCAGGTCCTAGAATGTTACAACGTGCAAGTAGAGGATGATGATGAGGATGCCAGAAACATCAATATTCTAGAAACAGAGGGGAGTCGCGAGGTTCACGGACCATCGATCGAGGACCTCGACATCATTGTGCCACTAAAAATGAAATAGGTGAATGTTGGTATAGATGAGGAGCTGAAGTACATGGTGCTTGGAGACTATTGGGATGATGCCACGGTGGATAAGGTCGTCGAGCTACTTTGAGAATATCAAGACTTATTCCCGACCAAAATCACAGAGTTAAAAGGGATCCTCAGCGATCTAGGGATGATGAAGATAAATCTAAAACCAGACACGAAGCCTATTAAGCAGCGTCCTTACCGTTTGAATCCGAAGTATAAGGAAAAGATCTACGAAGAATTAGACAAAATTCTTGCAGCAGGTATTATTGAACCTATGGAAGAGTTTGACTGGGTGAGTCCTATGATAGTATAGGAAAAAAATAGAATGGCGAAATTAAAATCTATGTGGACCTCCGAAAACTGAATGACGGCCGCGTTCATGGCCCATTCCCAACCCCATTTACTGATGAAGTTCTGGAGAATGTTGGTGTATAGGAAGCATACCATTCACAGATGGGTTCTTAGGGTACCATCAGATCAAGATCACGCCAAAAGATAGAAGCAAGACCACCTTCGCGACTGAATGGGGATATTTTTAGTACACTGTTATGCCCTTTGGGTTAAAGAATGCCCCAATGATATTTTCACATGTAGTAGTGGCCGCGTTTAAGGATTTCATTCATAAGTTTTTGGAAGTTTATTTTGACGATTGGATTGTATTTGGGCTAGTCAAGAAACATATCGCAAGCTTACGATTGATGCTGGATACTTGTCGATGACACTAGATTGCACTGAATCTTAAGAAGTGCACTTTCCTCGTCCCCTTTGGAAATTTTATCAACTACATTGTCTACAGATAGGGCCTGATGGTGGATCCTATGAATATTGCTGTCATACTCAATCTGGAGGTGCCACGAAGTGTCAAACAACTGCACGCCACCTTGGAACACACTGGGTACTACCAAAGGTTCATTAAGAGCTACGTACAAATCACGGCACCAATGGAACAATTATTTAAAAAGGACGCTACATATTGTTGGAATGAGGAATGTAAGAAGAGTCTGGAGGTTCTCAAGGAAAAAATGGCATCCGCTCCCATTTTTGTCTTTCCAAAATGGGACATCGAATTTCATGTACATGTTAATGTGTCGTGTATCACACTGAGCGTTGTACTTACGCAAGAAAGTGTGGAAGGCATCGATCATCCAATCACGTTCGCAAGCCAGCAGCTGTCCAAAGTTGAAAATAACTATTCTACTACTAAGCGCGAGGGACTGGCGATGGTATACACACTCCAGAAATACCGCCACTATCTGTTGGGTGCGCACTTTAAGAAGTATACTAATAATTCCACGTTGAAATACTTAGTGAATAAGCCTATGTTGGGGGGACGTATTTGTAGATGGTTGTTACTATTCCAAGAATATGACTTTGAGGTTATCGTGAAGCCGGGATGCCTAAACACAGGTCTAGATCATCTCTCATGAATTGAGAATGGTGAGGAGCCAACTAATTTGGAGGAAGGACTACCTGATGCAAAACTCTATGCAGTGCGTGTCGCGAATGGCCACTTCGAGGATATAATCCACTTATTAACCACTGGGTCTACGCCATAGGGATATTCAGTTCAGCAGAGGAAAGAACTGGTGATACGCACGACGGATTTTACTGTTATCGCAGGGCACCTCTACAAGATGGGAAACGATGAAATATTACAAATATATGTATCTAAATTTGAGCGAGGACAGATCCTTGCAGAAGCACATGGGGGGGTTGTAAGAGGAAATTATGCGGGATGCGCAACAATGCATAAGATTCTTCATGTTGGACTATGGTGGCCAAACTTACATCAAGACTCGAAAGCACACTGTCAGGCCTGTGATGTATGTCAAAAGACTGGGAAACCATTGCGGAGGGATGAGATGCCACTTAATCTAGAGATGACGCTACAATCATTCGAGAAATGGGTAATCGACTTCGTGGGGCCTATCACACCTCAAGAAAAGACGGGTGCATGCTATATCATCACCATGACCAAATACTTGACTCGATGGGTGGAGGTGCAGCCGGTTAAGGACTGCACAACCGCTACAACGACGAAATTTTTGTTCAATCATGTGTTGACGTGGTTTGGATGCTTGGAAATCCTAATGAGCAACCGTGGAACGCACTTCCTAAATGAAACTATCAACGCACTCACTGGGGAATTCCAAATACATCATCAAACTATTGAAGCTTTCAACAAGATTTTGGAGACTGTTTTGACCAAAGTATGTAATTTATAGCAAAACGATTGGGATTTGTGCATACCTGCTGTGCTATGGGCATACTAAACCACCTGCAAGAAATTGATGGGTTAGACACCTTTCCGGTTAGTCTATGGCACGAAAGCTATCATGCCAATGGAATACATTGTACCCAGTTTGCAAATAGCAGCGATGACAGGCATGGCAGACCACGGGGCCTTGGAAGAGAGGCTCACGCAACTAGAGGAACTTGAGGAGGAATGGTTTCTGGCAGGATTCCATCAATAGGTACAGAAGCAGCGAGAAAAAGCTTGACATGTTTGCCATATCAAGTTGCGCACATTCAAAGAAAATGATATGGTATTACTGTACGACAACAAGTTCGAAAAATTCCTTGGAAAGCTCCAAGTGCATTGGTTGGGACCATATGTAGTCAGAGAAGTCACAGATGGAGGCACAGTCCATCTCGTCAAGCTTAATGGAGAGACCTTCCTAGGAAGGGTAAATGGCGATCGCCTGAAGCTCTACACGGGTGAGCCAGCTACCTGGCTAATTGACCGAAGCACAGTCTTACCACTCTGGATAGTTGAAAGAGAGTGTGGGATGGTAAAACAGTCTGTTAGGGAGCTCTGTGACAACAGGGCCGCACACAGAATCTGTATGTCACAAAGGTTGTGGTTGTGTAAAAGGGGCTAGGCTGCTGTGTGGCTAAACACGAAAGTGACTATTGCTATCACTATTCATGACAAGATGTCTAAGTTACAGCCGAAAGGAGTAGGCGATGAGCAATTAAGATACGAAGTACGAGTTAGATCCAAAACAATCTATCGTAACTTGCATGTTAATGCATCAGAAAAGGAGGGAAGGGATGAATTTGAATTTCAACAAGCCTATAGATCATAGTTGGGCATCCATCGAACTATTTGTGGTGGTTGGAGAAGTAGGCTATTGTGTCTTCCAATCGGTATGGAACTGTTGAATGTTGACACTCAAGGAGTAAGCTCGGGGGTTTTATTATGGCCCAAAGAAATACAAGACATTTTGGATAGTGTGATGTCGATGACCATGGATGCCACACTGAGCTCAGCACCGATGGTGGGGGATGTACTGGAAATTCTCAGACAAGTAGTAGGACTAGTCTGAATGCTGCTGCCTAAACCACGGGCCGACATGCGACATATGAAAGATAAGGGAAAGATGGTGAATCTTGAGACAAATGATGGAATTTCAGTTAACAGTTCATCTCTGATGCACCTTAAATATTGGGTTCTTGTAGACAACAACATCTCTCTTGCAAAAATGCAACACAAGCTACAACAGATAGTGCGTATAGTGGACCAAAAATTAGAAACTTACTGCTTTGGCAAAAAGAATTCCCACCTTTGGTGCCTCAGCTAGAGATAAAATCTTATGAGGGGTCACTTTGTGTTAAACGAGTAGAGAAAAATGAGCATCATTGGTTGAGAAAGTTAGTAGAGGCAAAGGAGTAGGAGCTTGAAGGAGTTTTGCAAAAAGCAAGGATGGAGAAACAGAACATAGTGCGTCACTTGCAGGGATGGTGAACTGCAATGCTTTGGCAGCGCGTCTCGCCGCACCAACGAGTCACTTGGGAGTCACGATGATTATGTTGGGGGCCTGTTGGGTAGCAGATCCCCCACATAATGGTTTTGGGGCTTCAAGCCCATAATTTAAGGTAATGATATTATAAAATTTCCGTGAAGTGCGCGTGGCACGAGCTGTAATAGATCGAGTGAAAGGGTTGTCCGCCCGAAAATAATGTAAAATAATAGAAAGAAAGTTGGCCGGTCCATGGCCCGTGGACCATGGGAAGGTATAAATAGAGCAGGGCTCTAGGTTTAGAAGGCAGCTTTTGGTAAGCTTTTGTGGAGATTTGATGTATTATGGGTTGGTGAATGCAATGTTCGCTCTGATTTTGTAAGTCCAAATCATGGGTGGTAGTAGTTAGAGTAGGATTTGTAGTTGTGTGCACAGAGGCCTGGTAGAGTCCGCAGCTATGTGCACAGACCCCTACAACTGAGTGCACATGATGGAACTGATTGTATTGAATAGAAGATTAATAAAGATATGTGTTTCTAAATAATTATGCATTTGATCGCAGATCTATATGTTTGTGCTTATGTTTTGAGTTTATGCATATCTGTAAGATTTATGGTTGCATGTGCTGGATATAACTATTGAATGCTTGATTAAAGACCTTAAGAATTAGATCAGATCTATAATAAACACATTAATAATAAGAATCAAGAAGTTCCTTGTCACCGAGCTATGCAAAGGCCAACCCGTAGTGCAGAGTAGCACGAGCGCGCATATTGGTTCACGACCCTTCCAGACATCAAGACATCCCTAGGGTGCAGAAACCTAGTTCGAGCACCCTCCCATACTACCTCAGGTGAGACTTCAATCTGTGCTCTGTGGATTGTTGTCGAAAAGGCTGGTAGTGCGGGATTTCTTTGGCTAAAACACTTCTGAACCTGGGTTAGGCCCCATCAAGCCAACAACCTTCCCTTTGATGTTCCATTTGATCTTTCCCTATTTAGAACAAGGTATGAAAGTTCACTTGACGAAATTGTCATATATCTAGAGTTTATTGCAGACCTTGAAGTCCAAAAGGCCAAAAAATCAATTGATGAGTACCTCCTAAACTCACCACGGTCATCCCTTACTACTACTAGGAACCCTAAGCTTTCTAAACCAATATCCACTACTCCTAGTTCACCATCATTCCCTTCAACCTTTAAAGTTCATTCCCCACCTCCATTCATACCCTCACTCCGTTACCAACCTATCATATCCCAGGTACCACCTATTCGTCCTAGTTCATCCTCCACTACTGCATCATCTTCTAGTGCCTCAACCCCACATTTTAGCCCATCCCAGCTTATAGCCATGGCAAATAGATATGCTCCACTTTTCTTACATGCTCCACTTGGTGTCATGCCAGCAGACTACCAGAGTAAAATTGTCCAATTTTATGGCATAGGACACTACACTGCACAACACCATGTTAATAAAATGGTAGACTACTTTGAACTTCATGAAATCGATATTGTGGATGTCCAAATGAGATTATTCAGTCAGAATTTAGCTGTTGATGTTAGAAAATGGTTTAGATCATTGCCTAATAATAGTATTGATAGTTTAGAAGTATTTCAACAACAATTTTTGAATAGATGGGAAAATAAAAAGAATCCTCTATAGATCCTTTTTGAATATGAAAATATTAGGAGAGGACCCAATGAAACTGTTCAATATTACTGCACCAGATTTAACAATATATACAATGCAGTTCCAGTTAATCTTAAACCCCCACCTGACTTAGCATTAATAAATTTCCTTGATGGTTTTGACATAGACATGTCCTTCTAGCTCAGAGAAAGAAACCTCCCAACCCTAGAAGATATGAAAAATGTAACAGTAAGTGTAGAGGCTAATTTATTAGCTAAAGGATCTATGGTTAGGAATGAAAGAAGAGGATCAACTAAAGATGACCCTTCACCCTCTGACATTAAAATAGATAGCTTAGCAAAAGGCATGGAAAAGTTAATGAATAGAATAGAGAATATAGAGAGGAAACCCCAGTGGGATAATCAATAGACACCTCCAGTTGGAAACTCGAACTTTAGGAAAAACCAAAACCAAAATACTAGAAAAAATGGACCTGATCAGAATATAAGACCTCCTTTCTAGGAAAATTATGCAGAAACATCCCATCCTGAAGTCCCAAAGCAAGACACGCAGATTAACCTAATGGGATTAGATGATGAAGGTGTTGTTTTTTTGACCCAAGATGATAAGGAATTGCATATGTTGCAACAATTGCAAATCTAGTCTAGATAGTCATTTGATTATAAACAAGGTTATGATTCTGCCATCTTTGAAGTACATAAGCAGTATAACCTAAGGAGTAAAAAGAATTCTGATATCTCTGACCAAACCAAGAAACCAAATCAACGAAAGAAAATTAAAGAAGCCCCGGTTTCTAAAATCCTCCAGATTCTCCCCAGACAAAACCAAAATTCTTCTGGTCCTACCATTGAAGATATTACCCCTAATCAACCTTCTGATGATCAACCCTCTTCTTCAACTTGCCCCAAAAAACTAGTGGACACACGTCAAAATACTGGATTAGAAAATTCATAAAAAGAAGTCCCCAGTAAAGGAAAAGAAGACCATCCCACTCAAATCTCTACTATCAAAAGTACAAACCCTCAATTAGAGAAACCCCCTTTGCCTTTTAATTTGGTAGAAAAGGTAGCTAAGCTAAAGATTTCAGTCCCTTCAATAGAGTTAATCAAGAATGAAACCTACAAAACACAGATAAACCAGACCCTGAACCTTGTTGAAAATGAAGATTCTGTTAACTTGTTTGATGATCAACCTAAACTTCATTTTGGTCTAGATGTCGATGGAAAACCACTAGAAGGAGGGATACCACCTTTCTATATTAGCCTTGGCATCCATGAAAAAATTCTTCATAATGCAATGTTGGATTCTGGTGCCTCCCACAACTTAATGCCCAAATTAGTAATGGAAAATTTGAACCTAGACATTACAAGGACTTATTTTCATTTGACTCAAGTCAAGTAAAGTGTCTGGGGTTGATTAAAGACCTCTGTGTTACCTTAGTTCAATATCATGCCAAAAGGATCCTTATGGATATTGTAGTCGCTGACATCCCATCGAAGTATGGCATGCTGTTATCCAGGTCACGGGGAGCCAAACTTCAGGGATCTCTACAACTTGATATGTCATATGCAACAATTGTTGTTTTTGGACAACCCAAGAAGTTGTACCGAGAAACTTTAATGAAATACATGGTGAGTAGCCAGGATCAGCCTCAAAACTTTCCTATCTACTTTGTACATTTAGACATTGATTCTTTTATTTTGTATAATATTGATGAAACACAAGGAACTCTTTTAAACAGTGTTGATACACAACCAAAAGAAATTGCAGTTTCAAAATAAAAGGAATCTGTCCAAACTTTAGAACTTTCCACTAAACAAGGTAGTCAAGTCGAGGAAAAGTTGGTGGAAATAGATGATACTGATTATGAACATGAGATATTGGTATTGAGTTTGATGGGTCAGTCAATAAGTTTGGAGTAGGAGCAGGAGTTTCGATATACAATCTAGAGAATGATTATTCAGAAGGCCATACATACAGACTAAATTTTAAATGTACTAACAATATGGCTGAGTATGAAGCGCTACTTTTAGGTCTTAAATTAGTTAGGAAGCTAGAAGCTATAAGAGTTTCTGTCATGGGAGACTCCAAATTAGTAATAAAACAAATTAATGTTGTATATATGACCAAAGACCCTAGATTAAGTTGTTATAAATGAAACATTGTAGAAATACTAAACACTTTCTTAGAAACCAAAGTTGCTATAATTCCTAGAAAACATAATATGCAAGCTCATAGTTTAGGAATGTTTGGCAGCACCTACAAGTTACCCTTTCAACCTAACTATCAGTACACTGTTGAAGTAAGGCACAGGCCTGCAATCCCAGATAATTTGAAGAACTAGAAAATATTTGCTGATGACAAACAAATAAACAAATTTTGATTTCAGAACAAGAATTTGTAAATAACAATATAGATACTGACACATCAATAGACCTTAACGCTAAATATAAAATATAAATAAATGAGATAGAAGGTGAAGAGATAGATATATTCCATCCCACTAAATTTACAAAATTAGATGTAGAAAACCTAGAACAAGTTGAGATTGATGAGATAATTAACGAAGACACTGAAGTAATCAATCTCAAGGACAATTTCTTACCTAAGGGATTAACCCCTTTGGAAGACCTATTTGATTCAAATGACGTCCCTAGAAAGCCCTAAATGGAACCTTTGAAATCTGATATGGAGGAGTGTAATATTGGCACTCATAAAAATCCAAAATTGATCTAACTTTCTAAATCATTACCTCCCATTGAAAGAGTTAAATACATTAAGTTATTAAAAGAATTCCAGGATGTATTTTCTTGGAGTTATGAGGACCTCAAATTGACACCAACATCATACAACACATAATCCCTATAAAACAAAATCAAAATTTTTTTATACAAAAACATAGAAGGAAAAATCCTATCCTATTACCTTCAATTGATAAAGAAATCCAAAGAATGTATGATGGTAAGATAATTGCACCAATCAGATTTTCTAAGTGGGTTTCAAACTTGTTGCAAACTAGGAATAAAACCAGTGAGATCAAACTCTGTGTGGACCTTAGAAACCTCAACAAAGTATCCCTTAAAGATAATTAGCCTCTCCCCAAAATGGACCGTATTTTGCAAAGGGTAGTTGCATGAACCAAGATCTCATTATTGGACAGGTTTTCTGGTTACAATCATATTTTAGTTCATCCTGATGACCAAGCCAAGACTTCCTTCACCAATCCTTGGGGCACATTCATGTATGTGAAAATACCTTTTGGACTAATGAATGCAAGAGCCACTTTTCAAAGGGCTATGGATACAGCCTTTGCCAAAGAAATTCATGATTTCCTAGTGATATACCTAGATGACATTACTGTATTTTCAAAATCTGACAGCCAGCTTTTGGATCATCTAAGGCAGGCATTTATTAAATGTAGGAAATATGGAATTTGTTTGAACCATAGGAAATCTTTGTTTGGGTTAGAAGAAGGAACAATACTAGGTCATATAATTTCAAAAGATGGTATCCAAATAGACCCTGCAAGAATAGAAGCCATCTTACAGATACAACATCCAAGGAACATCAGATCATTACAAGCTTTCTTAGGGAAAATGAACTTTCTTAGGAGATTTATTTCTAATCTAGTAGAATTAATTAGATCACTGAAGAATATGTTGAAAAAAGATTCGACCATAAAATGGACTGTTGAGGCCAAGAAATCCTTTGAAGACATTAAAATGGCCTTAACAAGAACACCAGTTTTGATCAGTCCAAAATTTGACAGAGATTTCATCTTATTTTTCTTAGCTTCTGAGCACACAATTGCTACAGTTTTACTATAGAAAAATGACCAGAGCTATGAACAACCTATTGCTTTATTTAGAAAGGCCCTGAGAGATGCCTTCTTAAAATATAACATAATGGAAAAACAAGCTTTTGCTTTGGTTAAAACCATCAAGGACTTTAGAGTATATATTTTATATTCTCATATAATAGCCTATGTTCCCAATTCAGTAGTCAAAGACATCCTAACTCAGGGTGGTCCAGTTGGAAAGAGGGGAAAATGGATTGCTATTATTTTAGAATATGACATAGAAATCAGACCAACTAAGTTAATCAAGGGCCAAGGTTTAGTCAAGCTCATGGCTCAATCAAACTATCAGGCCTTGGATATAAACTTTATTACACAGATAGATAATGAAGAGGAGATGGTGACTCCACTAATCAACCAAGCCTTTATTGAATCACCATGGTATGCTGATATCATTTATGTTTTACAAAATTTACAAGCGCCTCCTAGATTATCTAAGACCAAAAGTAGATTTTTGAAGATGAAATCCTTAAAATTTTGTATATTAGACAATGCTTTGTTTTGGAGGAATCATGGAGGTATTCTTCTCAATTGTTTATTAAAATATGAGTCTGACAAAGTATTACAAGAGTTTCATGCAGGTGACTGTGGAGGACACCTTTACTGGAAAACCACTGCAAATAAAATTCTTAGAGCTGGTTTCTACTGGCCAACTTTGTTTTCTGATGTAAAGAAATATGTAACCTTCTGTCACAAATGTTAAATTTTTGAGGGAAAGAAAAAGATTCTACCTTTACCCCTAAAACCAATTTCTGCTAAAACACATTTTCAACAATGGGGGTTAGACTTCATTGGTGAGATTCACCCACCTTCCTCTACCCAATACAAATGGATCCTCACTGCCACAGACTATTTCACAAAATGGATAGAGGCCATACCTTCAAGGCAAGCCGTTGACACTGTTATCATAACCTTCCTTGAAACCAACATTCTATCAAGATTTGGATGTCCAACTAAGCTCATTATTGATAATGTAGTAGCCTTTAAATCCAAAAGGATGATAGATTTCTGCAACAAGTATCATATAACCTTGGGCCATTCCACAACCTATTATCCTTAAGGAAATGGACTGACAGAATCCTCAAACAAAAGCCTAGTGAACATCATAATTTTTTTTTTGGAGGAAAATAAGAAAACATGGAATAAAAAGCTAGTCAATTCCTTATGGGCAGCTAGACTAACCGCAAAGAAATCAATTGGTACCTCTCCCTACCAACTAGTTTATGGGATGGAAGCTATTTTTCCATCTTCCTTGGGAACACTAGTGATGAAGCCACTCCAAGAATTGCAGGTTGAGCCAAATGACATCCAAAGAAGAATCAACGAAACAATTCATTTAAAAAAACTATGGAATAAGTGTACATTAGATCTCACGTTGTGCAAGAAAGGATCAAGAAGGTTTTTGATAAAAGGACCAAGGTTGAGGATTTCTACCTTGGTGAAAAAGTCCTAAGATGGGATTCAAGGAGGAAAGATAAAGGTAAACAGGGGAAATTTGATTTACTATAGAAAGGCCCATATGTCATTTATGCTTTTAGAGGTAATAATGCTTTCTTCCTCAAAGAAATGGATGGCATAGAAGCACTAGGTGGACTAGTGAATGGTCGAATGCTCAAACACTATTTTGAAACTAACTACTGATTTTTACTTTCCATTGGACATATTCCATTCTTTTTCCAAAAGTTTAGTTTGGATTGGATGGTGGTCATTGAAGTTGAAGCCTAAAGATAAGGCCCTAAGATTCGAAGGATTCACTATCATAAGTATCAATAATGCAGAGGTGTTGTACAGGTAAATCCCCTCTGCGGACAGAGGCGATCCCACTAGCCTAAATGGGGTCTAGCAATAATCAAACAATGCTAACACGCAGGTTCCTAATTGAAAAGTAAAGACCGATGATGAGGGCCTACCTCAAATCCAACGCTAGTATTCGTAGAAAATTCGTCGCTCCCATTCTTTCGCTTCAGCTGGTCACAATCCTCACGATCTTCGTGAACAAACACCTGCACATGCAAAGAACAACACGAATACAAGCATAAAATCCAAGAAATGCAACTATGTATCAGTCAGAAAGGATACAACTCAAACATCATTATAAAGACAATAAGAGTGGAACCATAATGATAGTCACCTATTATTATTGATAAACAAAAGAGAATACAACCAAGTTCTGACGTCAAATCCTCCTTTGACTGGGTGATCAACAACACATGCCTTGTAAATCTTGTAGGGGATAGGGAACAAGCCTCTCTCTCCTTGGTTACTTGGACATGGATCTCCTCCTTAAAGATATAGCCTTATAGGGATAAGCAAGGCCTTTTGTAGCATGAGCTTAGCAATTCTCAGACTTTGGGACTTAGAATTTGGAGCTTGGAGAGTAGAATTACTAACTAGCTTGTCAAAGGCAAAAGGACAAGCTTATATACCGAGAGGAGAAGGAGATAGGATAATCCACAAGATTCATGGGATTGTCCTTATCATTAGGAAACTTCCATGAGAGGTGGAGAACTACTTCCCTTTCATGGAGATTCGAAGCCCAACTTAACTAACTCAATCTGGAATCAGTTCATGAATAGGTTAGGAAGAACCTTCGCAAGTTGGTTGTTAAAATCTTTACCCAACTGGGTTGGCGCTGGTGTGACTCTAATACAGAGCACTAGCTGGCGTGCCCTCTTTGGAGGATTTCCCCCATTGGCACGAGTGATACACTGTGGAACAGCGCCAATGGAAAAAGGGCTATATTTATGGGTTTTTTGCAGAAGGTGTCTTCAGGGCATATGAAGTACATACTCAAGGGGATACAATGCAGGTGTTTTCAGGTTATGTCACTTCTCATAGGTCCTGTAATAGGTCCTCCAATAGGTGGGAGAAGGGGTAAAAGGGACGGTGACAAAATACTGTGTAACAGATGCCCCCTAAAGAATGAAACCCGAGAGAGAGGGGTGAAATGCTTTACAAGAACATGGTCGACTGAAAACACGGCCACCAGAGAACCTGCACGGAGTACAACTGATATCTCAAGTACATGATGTATGTGGTATGGGCGTAGCCATCTAGAGCAGAGTACATAAAAATATGGATCCAAGGTATGGACGCAGCCATCCAGCAAGGATCGATGAATAGACTCAGGCATGGTCGCAGCCATCCAGTGAATGAGTCATGTAGTGATGATAAGAATCCACAAAATGCAACCTGGATCTCAACAGACAAAATCCAGGGTCTTGCACTCCATCTCGATCTAAACAAAGTACAAGTTCAAGCATGCGAATATGGGAGTCAAAGTCGAACATGCAGGAACATCGTTTGATTACCAGTCAATGATGAAAACTGTTAATAGACGCGAGAGGTACCTCCAATAATGACAATGGTCCTCAAGGTACTATAGGTACAATCCACGACATGCGAATCAGTGAGCCAGTGTCGAACACCCGTAGAATCATCCGATTGGAGGCCAATGATGAAAACCTCGCGTCGAACATGAAGAACCTGCCATTGAGGCATGCAGACTCCAAGGTACCTGAAGGGAGTCTCTAAGTCAATCTTCCTAGATAATGAGCTGAAGTCGACAGGAAGTGACCTTGATCGAAGGTGGGCCATAATGTTTCCCACATCATCGACACGAGACAGAGAAGGATAAAATGTTTTGTGTGAGGTATCAGAGGGAGGTTAATTATTTTGCAGAGGTCAACTTCTCTTGAACATATCGGCGGCACGACAGTGGACTTGGCAGTATTTGACATCAAATGATCAGGGGTCATGGTGACAAGACGATGAGCAAATGAATGGTCAAAAAGGATAACCCAAACCCACGGAAGCAAGTGTAAAACAAGATGAGATGTCCCCACCCAGACACGAATGCAGACAAGTGCCATGTTCAAGAGCGACATACTGCCGACACGACGATAATTGTGGTTCCTTTATTCCCCCACCATTTCTGGCGAGTACCCCAATTATTTTTGGATGATAAGCTTGACGGGGATAGAATATGCTTGGGAGGCATCATTTCGATGGAATCCGATGTCATTTAGTTTTAACGAGTCTGACAAAGGAAGAACTCGACGTCTTTTCATGTTTAGAGAGTTTGAAAAGGCAGCGGAAAAGTAAACTCCAGGGGTGTCCTTTTTCATAAAGTTGTGTCCCTTGAGCCCGAAAAAGTATAAAACAATGCTCGAAAGAACCACCCAATCATTACGACCGAGGAGTACTTTTCATAAGTAGTGATTCCGATCTGAAAAAGTAAAAAAGCGAACAAAACCACGTCGCTTCGTGACCGTTAACAAACCGGAAACGACAAGGGTCCGACAATATTTTCGTTTTTAAACGGTCGGAAAAGGGTTTAAAGATGACCGCTTCTCATTTTCGTTTAACGAGTCGAGAGGACCAACTCGGCATTCTTTTCACGTTTAGAGAGTCAAAAAAGAGTGAAAGATGATTGCAAAGTGACTTTTTCGTGTATTTACCGAGTCTGAAAAAGTATAAATACAACTCGTTTCGCCGACAAAGCTGCACAAACACATGTCGTTGCACAAGAAATCGACGTAAAATCCATTTTCGACACAAATATTCATAAAATGACTTTTAAAACCTATTTAGGGGTCAAAAAGTTATAAAATGGTGAAAATGGTAAAACAAAAATTTACTTTTCACTTTTTACCTTTGGAGAGCGACATTAGGGCTTTTGGTGTGTGATCTTCAATCGGCGATTGCGACAAATCCAGTTGACCATTCAGAGCGTCGTCAGTGTTAGGTAAGAGGTCTCATCCTTTGCTCCATTTCTATCTATTTGAAATTGGTTTTAAATTTCTTTTTCATCCCTTATAGGGAGGATTTCAAATTTAAGGGTTGCGCCCATTGGCGTGGGTTTCGGGCACGGACTCGCGCCAATGGGGCAACTTTCCCAAAGGGCACGTGCCCATGGGCGCGACTGTTTTAAAAACAGTCGCGCCAACGGCCGCGCAGGTCTTTGGGCAAATTTTTAACAAATTTAAACCAATTTGCTTGCAATTTCAAGTTATTCAAGGATCTAATTCATTGTTTTGGGCTTGTGTTTGCAGGGAAATACGTGAAAATGGTGATTGTGTGGAAAGAATGAGAACATGACTAAGTGGACACCTTGGCCTTAGCAGATGAGGACTGCATGGAGGCTCTCAGAGCATGTGGGCTCAAGAAGTATTTCCTGCTATCCTATTTGTGAACTTAGCCAGAGCTTTTACAATATTTGGTCATCTTGTGGGACGTACAGGAACAAGTGTTCTGAATACGGGACCAAGTATTGGAGTTAGACATATCTGATGTCTACTTCCTCACTGGATTGTCACAACGGGGGCCGGTACCTCGATTGACCGGTAGCAGGCCATCTGGAGAGAAGATGGAGGAGGTGAAGGCCCGAGTTTGCCCAGGTGCAAGATACGGGCAGGGCAACTCAAAGGTGGATATCCCCACTGTCTTGGACTTAACACTTAGAGCATTTATTTTCACCATCACACGAGCTGCAGGGGCACAGGCGCCCCACAAAGCTACAAAGAACCATCTGATCCTGGCGACAGAGTGCCTTAGTCCGATAGTCTTCAATTGGGCGTAAGTAGTGACGACCAATATGAAGGGGCAGCTGGCCAAGGCCAAGCAGGGAAAGATGTTGCAGTTTGGATATGGCTCCATCTTGGTAACGCTCTTCTTGGAATGTTTCTGGTCAATTTAACGTCTTAAATTGTTCTACATAAATTATCAATCCGGGTATCGTAAACTGATGAATTGTGGTGCACTATATGTGCTTAGTTAACCTTTCTCTTACTTCATTGTTTTATAGTTTATGTTGTTTTTGGGGTTTTGTTCTTGTTGGTATTCTAAAGTGTTTAATGTAAATGGAAATCCTATTCTAAGGTATTAAGAATACTTTTAAAGGACAAGTATGGATAAAGATTTCAAGACAAGGCCTATGTCCCTAATGGTAACTTCCAAAACTTAGCACTTCAAAAGAATTTAAAAACATGTTATTGATGGAGTTAGTATTTAAACAAAAGTGTAAACATACAACTAGTTCAATCAAAATAAATTGCAATAACCAAACAATTAGCTAATGACTATGAGACCCAGTATCCTTGCTGCTTCAGCAAAAGGACAAGATGATTCTATCATGTCATTAGTTCAATCAAAATAAAATGCAATAACCAAACAATGAGCTAGTGACTATGAGACCCAGTATCTTTGCTGCTTCAGCAAAAGGACAAGATGATTCTATCATGTCATTAGTCATTAAAAGGCTATGTGCATCACTAATCTACAATCAACTTGAAAGCAATTTATGTACAGCTAATATACATAAGCATAACAAAATTAAATGCAAAATTAAATGACAACTATACAAGGCAGGGGACCCCTATGAAATCAAAGCAAAATTGAACACACTTGCATGAATTAAAATTTCATGAATGAAAAATCTAATCTATCAAACTTGAAAGTAAACAAATCAAATCAAAGCAATATTTACAAGACGAAATCTATTCTACCTTACATTCTACAAAGCAATATTTACAAAATGAAATCTACTCTACCTTACATTCTAATGTGCTCCATGACATCTACTTCACATCTCCTTCCATGTTGAGAACATCAAAGCTTTATTCAAATTCTTCAAAAGTACAAAGTACAACAAAGTTCTCCAAAGCTTTCAAAAACCATCAAGGAAGAACTACAATCTTAAGACCTGGGGACTAAAAAGACTAACAAATGAAGGAGAGAGATCTCCTATTTATACAAAAAGATGAGAGCCATCTCATTAATGATAATCCATGAATCTCTCCCTCTACCTCTACAGTCCTAATCAAAATAGGAACTGATAAGACACATGTGTTTTTAGAGTTACAATACAATTAGGAGATGTGACACATATCCTCATGATCCCATGATTCCTTCCACTCAAATTCGAATTTGGCCTTAGAGTGCCACATAAGGGTCTTCTAGAAGCCTTCTTTCAACCTACACATGTCAACAATCTCAACCCATTTGTTAGGTATAATCTTATGCACATTATTTCCTAATTTTTAACCACAAATTCACTTAAAAGGCTTAGAATTAATAAAAATTGGAAAAACATAAATGTGGCCCAATGATAATGAAAGTTGGATGAATGTGGTGACATAGTAGTGAAATGGAGGTGAAATGGAGGTGATATAATGGACATAATAGTGAAAGTGTAAGGAAATGAATGACATTTTCAAGGCCCAACAACCATGTGCAAAAATCATGCACAAAACCTTAGGTAGGTCCGCCCAACCTAAGATAAGGTCCAAAAAACAAAATTTTTTGGGGCGCTGCCCTGGACCCCATAGAGGGGGTTTACCTGCACCCCTCAAACCCCCTGTGACCCCCCCGCTACGAAATCGGTGCAACGAAGGGGGCGCTCTACCCCCCCTCTAAGACCCCGATTAACTACGTGGGCTAGTCATGGAAATAATATAACACAACCCAACAACTGTCTAAAAAGAGGGTTATGCGAATAAATTGATGTTTGGGGCTACGCAGAGTGGGAGGATCTACAAAAATGAAGGTAGCGCAGAACTAGATTCTAGCCCCTTGATTTCACCTCCGCAGGAAAGCGAGGAAGAGCTCGTGAAATTTTCACCAAGAAGTGCGATCAGTCTGATAAAGCAACGAATTTTATGCATACCACCCCCCTACGCCACCACCAATTTAACCATCTTCACCCCCGTCTTCGCCCACACCACCTCCACCACCACCACAATTCAATATGGCAAGCGCAATAAAGTTGTTGGTGTTCAAAGGGGTAGGGAACAAAGATCCAGACTAGTTTTGGTTCGTGGTAAAGGCTATATGGGAAGCACAGGGAGTCATGGAAGACAATATAAAGAAAGCAACATTGGTCAGCGCTTTGCAAGATCGCGCACTAACGTGGTACATTAAGCATTCCAATGACAACCCAAACATATTGATTGCGGATATCCAAGCTACGCTAAACAGGGAATTTAGCAGGCCAAAATCATCGACACATTGGATTATTATATTTAAGGAAATTGTGATGCTTCTAAGCGAGACCCCCTGGGAGCTAGATTAGAGACTGAACTGTATGATTCACGAAGCCAACATGACCTTAACAGATGGGCAACATTGTGCATGGCTTGTAGCATCACTAATGCCACATCTAAGGAACGTGTTGTCACAGCAGAAGCTGTCCACTCAGGCCGAGGCCTTGGAAATCACAATGAGATTGCATGAGACACTGATACAAGATCCTAACTTGAAAGTCCAACAGATCCATGTGCAATTGACAAACTTGTGCCTTGAGATGCAGATTTTGAAACAAGACAGGACGGCTCGCCCAGAAGCGCGCGAGGAGGTATGGTGCGTAAAGTGCAAGGACCAAGGACATGACAAGGACCATTGTCCAGTATTCGCGAACTACCTAGCAGTAAGAGGACTAACGCCATTGAGACCAGAGGCACAAGCAGGACCAAGCGCGGTTCCTGCATTATGGTGCATGATTTGTCAGATAGGAGGAAAGCATGCTACAGATAACTGCCATCTATTACAAAAGTATGCACAGAGTTCCCAGCAGTTTTTTTCTAAGTTTTGCAGGTTAGTGGGTCATGATGAGCATACTTGTAGAAGTTATGAACTTATGATGGATCAAACTCCTACCTACAGAGTTTAGACCAAAACACGGCCCTCGATCAAAATGTAGGAATCGCACGCACTGTATTTCAAGGGCGCGAACGAGGTCGAGGTGGAATTGGACCAGGAAGAGGTCGCGGACAGTTGATCTGTTACAATTGCAGAGGGCCATGGCATTATGCTCATGATTGTACAAATCCGACGAGACCATCATGCTTATATTGTACCCAGTTTGATCATGAGATGGAGGATTGTCCCACGCTGATAGTGAGGTTGCGCGATAAAGGAGCGCTCCAACCTCCCCCGACTCAGAACCTGCAAATGATGAGGTCTGAGCCACGCGAGGAAGACCCGAATGTAAATATCGTGCTCCGAAGTGGTATCACGATAGGAGATAACAAAGGCAAGCAGCCCGAAGAGAGCGCATGGGTTTGCAAGGCTCCAACAAAGGAACCAAAATTTGATTTAGAGAGCCAAGGAGACATTCATGGAGGCTAAGAAGAGCTTCGTGGATTCCTCCACTTCAGGAAATAAAGACAAACTGGAACAGGAAATGAACCCATCAATGCTCACTACATTTTTGGATACATGCATGAAATTATTGTGCGACAGCAAAGCAGTGAAGGGACTACAAGAACACATCACTAGATGTGTTGGACTAGGAGAACTGCGAATAGTTTGGAAGCTCGAGAAGCACACAACGCGAACAGGAAGGGAGATGAGATTGATTGTGCATATCAAGGAATATGAAATGGATCAAGTGATTTTGGATCTAGGATCAAACATGAACGTCCTGCCAAAGAAAACATGGGATCGAATGGGCAGGCCCACATTGCAATGGTCTCCTATTCAATTGCGAATGGTGAACCAGCAAAAGATCCTACCCATGGGAAGATTGTAGGGAATAATGGTGGATATCGATGGTGCAAGTGCGGTGCGGATTTCGAAGTGATAGAGATTGTTGATGACAGAAATCCCTATCCCGCGCTACTGGGAATAGATTGGGCCACTAACATGAATGGAGTGATAAATCTAAAGAAGCGCAAGATGATTTTTGAGAAAAAGTCATTATGCATAGTGGTACCTTTAGACCCTATGGAAGGATCATGCTACACAGAGCCAGTGCGTGACTATGCGAGCAATGATGATCTAGACTGTATCTACAAGATAATCGCATGGGAGCAGGATTGGGTGAATCCAACAGTGGATGGCAGGATTTTGTTGGAGCGCAAAAGTTCCTACACCTTAGATTTGGATGAGGAGATAGAACGATGGCAGAACCGGCTACACAAGGTAACCACATTCAACTGTAACATGATGACGAGGTCGCTGCACTACGTGATAACAGAGGTAAGAGATATGCCTGTGTATGATGGATTAACCGAGGTGGAGGATTTCCTAAACCAATTTTAAAGAGAAGTACCGAAACATCAACGTTTCGATGCTCTAAAATGGGCACTGCGTGCTACACCCGCAAGGTGGTGGGGTACGCACCAGCAGAATTTTGAGAACTAGCGCGAATACAGACGGATGATTCACATGCAGTTTGGAAAGCCTCAGATAATTCTAATAGACAAGTATGACATACAATATGATCCACGTGCATACCTCACGAAATGGACCAAGGTCTATGGGGAATAGCCACAACCTGAGTGGGTGCACCTGTTCTGTCATACCTTGGATATCATACCCATGAATTGGTATACTAAGATGGAGCTTTGCCATGGAATGAGCGAATATGATATCTTGCGTGAAGGATTCCTGTTAGCCTTCACGTTTTAGGATCATTGGTTGGATATTGTTGATGATGCGCTGCAAGCAGTAAAGGCTGCTATCTTCAAAATACTTCAAGAGCCAATGGAAGTGTTGCAGCTGGAATGGGCGACCCAGCTGAGTTGCACGTTGGAATGCTACAATGTAAACATTAAGGAGGATGATGAAGATCCACGAAAAATAACATTCCAAAAACTGAAGGATATCGTGAGGTTCAAGGACCATTGATTGAAGATCCTAACATCACCGAGCCAGTAAAAACAAAGCAGGTAAACATTCGGAGAGAGGCTGAATTGAAGTATGCAACGCTCGGTGACTATTGGGATGATGCCACGGTGGATAAGGTCATTGAGTTACTCTGTGAGAACCAAGACTTATTCCCGACCAAGATTATGGACATAAAGGGGATCCTTGGTGATTTAGGGATGATGAAGATCACCCTAAAACCCGACGCGAAGCTGGTTAAGCAGAGGCCTTACTGCTTGAATCTGAAGTACAAGGAAAAGGTCCACGTAGAACTAGACAAAATACTCGCAGCTAGAATTATTGAGCCGCTGGAAGAATCTGACTAGGTAATCCCTGTGGTAGTATAGGAGAAAAAATCAAAAGGGTGAGATAAGAATATGCGTGGACCTTAAGAAGTTGAATGATGCCTGCATACACAACCCATTCCCGACCCCATTCATAGATGAAGTATTGGAAAAAGTTGGTGGGCAAGAAGCATATTCTTTCACCAATGGGTTCTCAGGGTACCACCAGATCAAAATCGCGCCGGAAGACAAGAGCAAGGCCACCTTTGCTACTGAATGGGGCTACTTTCAATACATTGTCATGCCGTTTGGGTTAAAAAATGTGCCAGCATCTTTTCGCACATAGTTGTTGCTGCCTTCAAAGAATATATCCACAAATTCCTGGAGGTCTATCTGGATGATTAGACTGTCTTTGGATTGGTTAAGCACCATGTAGCAAGATTACGCTTGATGCTAGATACTTGCCAATGGCACCAGATTGCACTGAACCTTAAGAAGTGTACATTCCTCGTTCCCTTTGGGAACCTACTGGGACATGTGGTCTGTAAACAGGGACTAATGGTAGATCCCCTGAATATTGTAGCGATTCTAAATTTGGAAGCACAACAAAGTGTTAAACAGTTGCGCGCTACCTTGGGACACACAGGATACTACAAGAAGTTCATCAAAATATATGCCCAAATCACCACACCGATGGAGAAACTATTGAAAAAGGATGTCACACTCTGTTGGAACAATGATTGCATGAAGAGCCTGAATGTCCTAAAAGGGAAATTAGCCTCCGCCCCAATCCTGGTCTTCCCAAAATGGGATGTGGAGTTTCATGTCCATGTTGACGTGTCATGCGTAGCACTAGGAACGGTGCTAATACAAGAGGGTGGAGAGGGTCTGGATCACCCTATCACATTCACAATTTGCAGGTTGTCCAAAGCCGAAAAGAACTATTCCGCAATCGAATACAAGGGGTTGGATATGGTGTACGTGATCCAAAAATACCGGCACTATTTACTGGGAGGACATTTCAAGATGTACACAGACCATTCCGCGCTAAAATACTTGGTCAATAAGCCTATGATGGGGGGGTGCATCTGTAGGTGGCTCTTATTGTTCCAAGAATATGACTTTGAGGTCGTGGTAAAGCCTGGATGACTGAATGCAGGACCAGATCACTTTTCACGTATTGAGACAGGAAAGGAACCTACTAGTTTGGAGGAAGGATTACCTGACGTACAACTCTTTGTTGTGTGCGTCGCAGACAGACACTTCAAAGATATAATCCACTTTTTGACAGCAAGGATTGCGCCGAAGGAATACTCTGTTCAACAGAAGAAGGAATTGGTGGTGCATGCAATGAATTTTTCTATCATCGCAGGGAACCTATACAAAATGGGAAATGATGAGATATTGAGAGGTACGTACCTGAATTTGAACGAATTCAGATCCTCACGGAAGCACATGGGGGCTTTGCAGGAGGACACTATGCAGGACAAGCAACAACACAAAATATTCTTCGCGCAGGTTTGTGGTGGCCAACCCTTCATCAGGATCCAAAAGCACACTATAAGGCATGCGATATATGTCAAAGGACCAGTAAACCATCGCGAAGGGACGAGATGCCTTTGAATCCACAAACGACACTGTAGCCCTTCGAAAAGTGGGCCATCGACTTTGTGGGACCTATCAAACCCCAGGGAAAAGCAGGTGCATGATACGTCATCACCACGATGGAGTACCTGACATGCTGGGCAGAAGCACAGTCGATCAAAGACTGCACAGCCGCTACGACTGCAAAATTTTTGTTTAAACATGTGTTGACCCGATTTGGCTATCTAAAAACCTTAATGAGTGATCACAGTACACATTTCTTGAATGAAACCATCAGCGCACTCACACAAGAGTCCCAGGTGTATCATTAGAAAAACACACCATATCACCCACAAGCTAATGGGATAGTAGAAGCGTTCAACAAAATATTGGAGATTGCGCTAACCAAAGTGTACAATGCATAGCAAAGCGATTAGGACCTACGCGTACCTGCAATACTATGGGCTTATAGGACAACGTGCAAGAAATTGACGGTACAAACATCTTTCTGATTAGTTTATGGCGTGGAAGTTGTCATGCCGATGGATTATATTGTACCTAGACTGTGAATAGTAGCGCTCATAGGTATGACGTACTGCGAAGCTCTAGAAGAAAGGCTCGCGCAATTGGAAGAACTCGAGGAGGAATGGTTCTAGGCTAGTTTTCATCAGCAAGTACAAAAGCAGAGTGAAAAGGCCTAGCACGATCACCATTTTAAGTTGTGAACCTTCAAGGTAAATGACTTAGTGCATTTTTACGACTGTAAGTTTGAAAAATTCCCAGGAAAGTTCAAAATGTATTGGCTAGGACCATACGTGGTTAAGGAGGTCACAACCAGAGGCACAGTACAGCTAGTCAAACTAAATGGAGAGCCTTTCACAGACAAGGTGAACAGTAGCCACTTGAAACCCTACACGGGTGGCCTGGCTATTTGACTAACTGGCGGAAGCACAGTCTTTGCTCTCCAAGGATCTGGACAAAGGGCAGGACTATAAACATATGTAGCAGATATTGGTATAGATGTAGAGAAGCAGTTCGAACACAGAGATCTCGAAACAGCGTATGCAGCAGATCTAGCTAGTAGTAGCTCAGTGCATTGCTAACCTCCGCACAATTCGAGAACAGTTGGAGGGACTTTGCGCAAAGATCGCCACATCAACAGAGTGACTCAAGGGCGAGTCACGATGTTTGTGTTGGGGGCATGTTGGGCAAGGAATCCCCCCCAAGGCATGTTTTGGGGCTCAAAGCCCAAGTTTTGACCCAATCTTGTTGTAAAGCTCCGCGAATTGCGGGCACGGAGCGCGAAAAGTATGATAGAGTCACACGGTTGTCTGCCCTAGTTTTATAATGTAATGTCGGCTGGATAGACCTACCCATGGTCCGCAAACCATGGGATTGTATAAATAGAGCAAGGGTCTAAGTGTAAAGAGTAGTAGAGAGATAGGAATAGAGTCTAAGTGACTGAGTGAAGTGTGCCTCTAGGTCGTAGAGTAGGAGAAGGTTCTACAGCTAAGTGCGTAGAGGTCTAATAGTCTGCAGCTGAGTGTGCAAGGCGGAGTCGAGTCTGTAACCAAGGAAGGAATTAATAAAGAGAAGTTTTATCATAATTCTATGTTTCTATTCTTGGGTTAATGCATGTTTGATATAATTTGCAAATATACTATTTATTTACTGCACACACCTGTATGAATGGTTTATGTTGTTAAGTATAACTTAAAACACACAAATAGGCGAAAATAATCAACTAACATTGGAATACCAGTAAGGTCTTGGGTAATAACATAGAATCACATCGTTCGGCCCCCGAGTAGGGCTGCATGAAGACAGTATATTGAGTTGCGAGGTACGGGAAAATGCGCTAAGCAACCTACACGCAGGGTCGAACCGCGGACCACTTGAACTCATCAAACATATCCAGGGTGCAAAAACCTGGTTCTAGCACCCTCTCATACTACTTAATATGAGACCTTAATCCACGCTCTGTGGACTATTGCCAAAAGGGCTAGTAGTACTAGGATTTGTTTGGCTAACTCAACTCTAAACCTGGGTCAGGCCCCCATAAGCCAACAACGACAAAGTTTGGCTTCATTTGCAGAAGGAGCGCCTTGCTGGACCCCACCGCAAGCTTCTCCCACTCTGATATGGGCCATACACCATCACCAAGGTTGTTAGTGACAATGCCTTCGAGCTCAGCATCCCACCGTTCCTTGGTCTACACCCAGTGTTTAATGTAGATCGCCTTCAACGATACTTTCCACTATTATTGGACACATCTGACATTGCAGAACAATTCACACCAACAGAGCTCAACCTGGACTACAAGGAATAGGTCACAACTAATTAGATCATGGACAGATAGATCAAGAACACTCGGCAACAGAGGATACAGCTATATCGAGTTGTCAAAGCAGGCCAACTCCTTCATTAGGGAAAGTGGTTCACCAAGGACCAGGTTCGACAGAAATTTCCTCACCTCATGGAGGCTTTGCATGCAATAGGGAACATTGCTTCCTAAGGTAGGAGGAATGATCCAAGTGTATATTGGTGGCCACCCTCCTATTCCACCTAGACCCTCCATTCAGTTTCATCTGTTTCCTTAATTGTAGCACAGTTTACTATTCTTGGCAGTTTTTCGGGTCCTAAACTTCTGGAGCCGTTTTGAGGCCCTAAATGACGTATTTTTTTGGAAAAAATTCTTAGTGATTTCTATAGCAATCACATTGATAGTTTTATTCCTCGGATAGATATTTCCAATGAGGTATCATACGTCTTAAACGGAGATAATATGACCAAGTTACGACCCTCAGAAGTTGGCTTCCCAACTAACCCCAACGGGGCCCATAAACTTTTGGTGTTACATCTCGTCAGGTTAGGGTTTTGGTTGTTTGTTGTTTTATCTTATTGTTCAGTAATACAAGGCCCTTGAGCCTCATCGTAACTTAGTTTGAAGACATGTAGCCACCACATCATTCTCAGAGATAAGCTACCATCGCCCGAGCTATCTTATTTGCATTCTATTTGTAAGCATAGTTCAGTATTTTTCTATTAATGAAATGAAGTGTTTTTCTGCTACATCTCTGTTTTTATGATTATATTTGTGATTTTTTGGGTTCTTGTTTAAGTTTGGATCAAACACCTTCACACATGCGAGAATATAGTACCATCTATTGCAAAAAGGACCGAGACATCACAGTCATCTTGAGAGGCCAGATTTAGGAAGAAATCAAGTGGATTCCCAAGTTGGCTTGAGGAAGAAGAGTCTTCATCTCAAGTAAAGAAAATTGAGGAACATATTCTCTCTCAAGTAATAAAACTAGGGTTTCCAAAGAAGGGTCAAAAGTTGTAGATCTGATCCAAGGGACCGAAATCTGAAGGATAACCGAGTTAGTGGGAGAAGGAATAAGTTTGACTATTTTCTGTATTTTGGCTTATGTGATCCATAATGAATTAAGAAAAGTCTTTTGGTAGAAATCACATAAGAGAAATTTTTGGCCAACGGGTTTCGAACCAACAAGTGTGGTTCATCATGAGGACCCGATGAAGAGGCATACCATGGCAAAGGTTTAAATAGAGAGCAATGTAGAGACATAATTTCAAGTAACAGCTATATTTGAACAATAATATTTAAATTATGATATTAATTTATTAATATATTAAAAACAAATTATAAGTAACGGCTATATTAAACGACTAGTTTTTGAAAAATAATATTTAAATAATGATATTAGTTTATTAATTTCTTAAAAACGAATATTAATAAGTAACGACTATATCAAACGTCTAGTTTTTGAAAAATAATATTTAAAGGAAGTTTGACTATTGTTGACTCAAGGAAGAAGAAGTTGAATCGAGAAGGCTTGTGACTTGGTCTTGGAAAGGTTGTTATGTCAAGGGTCTTGGTCATGGTCTTGGTATTCATCCAATGAAGTCTCTATAAGAAGGAGAATTCATTTGGGTTTTCCTCTCAAGTTGGAGAGGTTTTGGACTTGACTTATCGCCTACATTTTATGTTGTATCTTTATTCTTTATTCTTTGGTAGTTGATGAAGAAAAACAATATAATAATCTAAGTAAAGAGAATGTCCTAATCTAAAGAAGTAAAAAGCATTCGCAAGAAGTTATCATTACAAGAGAAATATTTTAATCCTAATGCCCTAGATTTCTCAACATGGCATTAGAGCTAAGGTGACAAATCAAGGAAAGGGCATCTCATTAAGGGACACACAAGCACTCAAGGATCAAATCTCAAAGGACATCAAATCAAATTCAAGATCTACAAATAAGTTTCAAAACCTTATTCGAAGAAGAAGTCTACTCTAGAAGAAGCATTGGGATCCTCAAAAGACTACAAAGACCCTACTCAAGTTGAATAGACCTACTAATCATAGTATCTTGAAGACTATTCATCCAAGAGAATCAAGATCAAGGATGGTGTCATCATCTTCAAAAGTTATAAGGAAAATTCCTTTTCATTAAAGAAGAAGATCATCCAAGAAGCATCAAGACATCATCAAGAAGTCATCATTGATCATCATCAACAAAGGATATCACCATTAAAGGATCTAAAGTGATTCCTTCTTTGTGGAGTCAAGGATCATTCTTGAAGGGAACTATATTCATCAAGGAGAAATTCTCTATTATCTATATCATCATCAAATTCAAGGAGCCTGTAGCAAGTGGAAGAAGCATCTTCCCAAGTAAGTATATTTATGACTACATCTGAATCTATCAAAATGTGTTTTTACAAGGAAAGCAACAAATTGGTTGGGGCTTCAAACTTTCTTGGATGGAAGAAGAGGACAAATCTGAATCTCATTGAAAATGAGGTCATGGAACATGTCAAAGGCTCAATCACCAAACCATCGAAACAATATTCTCAAACACTTACAAATTTTATGAAAGGAAGTAAGGGCTCAAAGGATTCACATAGAATCCATCAAGGATCCCCTCATCCCATATGTATCTAAACTCGAAACTTCAAAATAAATATATGACAAACTAGTAGAGTTGTTTTCCGTAAGAAATGAAGGAGAAGCTATCTCATTAAGGCAAGAAATCTACAAGTTAATGATATGAAAAGAAGAAGCAATAGCCTCACACTTTATGAGGATATCTGAAATAAGGGATCAACTTGAAGATATGGGAGAAATAATGTTTTGTAATAGCCCTGGTGAAAATTCCATGTAATAAAAGTTAATAAAGGCAAAATAATAACCACAGTTGATGGGACACTTATTCCAAGCTGAATGTTGGGCAAGACATCCTAGTGTGGGTGTTCATTTGGTAATTAATGGCTTAGGAAATTGGAAAAGTCAATGGTTAAGGCTTTCGAAAGGCAAAATGGAATTTTTGACAAATTTATTATGAAAATAATGGAAATTAGGAGAAAAAGGAGGTGAAAGGTCATAGGTTGCATGTGAGAAGGAAATTGAAGGAAAATAATGGAAAATGAAGAAAATAGAGGCCTCAGTCATAAAAATGCTTCTAAGCATCAATTGGTAACCTTTTGTCAGTTAAGTTTTGGAGCTATCTCATTATTATCTCTCTCTCATACTCTTGGATACTTAGAGTTTTCTTGGAGCACTCTTGGAGGGTGTGGCATCCTTAGATTTTTGGAGAAAGAAGGCAAAGGAAGAGTAGGAAAGCGCAAGAGGACATCAGGATCAACACCTACAACAGATTTGGCTTGCAGGTACCAAGTTGCATGTATGTTTTCCTCACTAGCTTTGGCATGCATGGAATATGCATGTGGTTTATTGGTCATGATCTGTCACTGGCATGGAGGATTGCCTAGCCATGCCATTTCCTAGATAGCCATCGAGATTGTGGGTTTATTTCCTTGTTTTGTTTTGGTTGTTTCTCATATTTCCTTATCTTGGGTTGAGTTACTAGTTCCTGGAGCCTTGGTTGGACAACACTCTGGAGCCCTGTAACAGGTTGGGTTGAGTTAATAGTCTCGTGGCCTTGGTTGGAAAAACGCTCTGGAGCCCTTGGTGGGTTGAGTTACTAGTATTAGAGCCTTGGTTGGGCAAACTCTCTAGAGCCCAATGGAGTTGTGGGTTGAGTTACTAGTCTTGGAGCCTTGGTTGGAACAAATGCTCTGGAGCCCTGGAAGGCTTGGATAGAGACCAATCTGATGATGGTTTTATGATGCCCGACAGTGAGGTGGAATCATTGTTTGATGGGTTGAGGTGGATGGTCTCTGGAAGCCCTGGATGGTTTTGGATTGATGTGTCCTATGATATCCCACATTCATGCTTGGAATATGACATGAGGGTAAATGGCTAAAGACACATTTGACTCAACCATTCTATGGTCGGGTGGAACGTGGATGTCCCATCCCGGTTTTGGATTTTGCATCATCAATATGAGGTTATTTCTCCTTGTATTTCTATGAGTATTATATTTGATTATATGTGGATCATATGTCTATGATTTCATTGGTATTTATGTTGTTATTATGGTGGTTATGTATGTGTTTTATGACAGTATCTATATATGGCTCTCATCATGCTTTTACTTGTAAATGAATGAACAATGTATCTATGACCTAAGAAATAGTAGTTAATGTGTTGAGGCATCAATGCTTCTTAGCGATTCTTAGCTAAGTATGAGACCCCTATGCTCAGATTGGTTATTTACACTTGTAGATTACATATTCGTGATATGTTTGACGAAATGCCTGTCATGGCTAGTAGGGGTCTATTCAAGGTCTTATTCAAGTAATTGCATTTGTACTGTGATTTTCTTCTTATCTTAATGTCTTGAATGTGTCATTCACTTCTAGGTAGGGACATGGACTCTAGGCTTGAAAAAGTGGCTCAAATGCCGGGGACGTTGGCACATCACTGACCAAAATAGTCCTTGGACGTTGGCATGCCTGTAGCATGGGAGCGTCCAGAGCCTCCTGGACACTGGTAGGCCTATAACATGGGAGTGTTGAAGGGTCAAGTCATTCAAAATCTTAGTGGGACATAGGGGTTGGTTGGCATAAATGTTAGGTTTGTTCGGTCAAATCTGATTGGCCTTTAATCATGGAAGAAAATATTGTCTTTTGGAGATGTTCTTGTGGATCATAAGACTACTGCAAATCAACAAATGATTCTTCAATGATATGCTCAATTACTTTTACCTAATGATTGGCAAGAGGACTTTGTTCTACAACCACAGTGCTAATGTGTACACCCACATGATCTAAAATAACCTATTCTTTTTCATTATTCTCCTCTTCTTGATTAGTTTCAGGTTGTTGAATTTCTTCCTTAACCTCTAGTTGATCAGTATGTTGTGTTGCTGCTATAATTGTTGCCTATGGGGAATCTTTATGAGCATCTAGAAAATATTCATCATTTCTTTCTTCATCAATCTAATAGAAGGCTATTGTGTGTTAAGTATGATCATTTGTATCAAAGCAGCTAATCTCTGTTATTTTTTGTTGGGAAGAAAATTCATAAAGGACCTCTATGATCTCATAATCTAGACATTCTTCATCACCAAAAGTCTCTTCAAGGTATTGAATGAATTTTTCACATGATTCACAAGAATCTTCGAACAAAAAGAATGAATGATGATATTTTCCATAAAACTCAAAGAATGTTGTGTGGAATTCTTTAAGAGAGAATAAGCTACCTGGCTTTAATCCTTCATACCATGATCTTGCTTTTCCTTCTAGGGTAGCCATAAACATTTTCATCCAACAATCCTCATGAAACCTAATCTCGAGCTTATGTATATGCCAATGAAATTTTATTAGACGCAGAATATCCTCATCCTAATTTCCATCTATGAATTTTGGAAAATTACTTTGCCAATCTATGTAAGGAATTCAATTTGGAAAACCAGGAATGTGAGAATGATTCGTAGGAGCATACCTTCGAGCAGTTGAATCCATCTTGAAAATAGTTAAGTCACCAAGAATTTATTAAAACTACTGGTTTTTGAACAATGGAATCACCATGAGAATTCTAAACCATTGGATTCTTCAACACTGGAGTCGTCGGGTGAAAGATGTACAACCTTTCTTGTGTCTGATCATTGTTCACCATCAGCAAATCAGATATGATCCTTATCATTCTTTCCTAGGGAATATATGATCTCTCGTTTCCCCGAAAATGCCGCCAAAATTTTGTCCTCCACAATATCCTAAGGCTAAGAAGGGAGATGGAAGGAGGTAACCTCAAACCACTTAGGGTTCAAGAGCTAGCCCTGCTAAACCAGATAGGGATCTCTCTATGAATTCACAGCCAATGATGATTGGAATGGGAAAATACGTTAGGCTAGATATGCTAGGCTCAAGTAGGTTTTGAGGTTTTAGGGTTTTGATGTTGGATTAGGGATGAAAACCAGGTAACTAAGTCAAAAGATCAAATAGTTACAACAACAAATATATGGACCAACAAGGTATAAATACTTTGTGATGGCTATAGGGTTTTTTCAGTGTAGTGTATGTTTTGAAAGAGTAAAAAGGTCTTAATGAGCATGTGTACCATGAATTCATTAAGTAAGAAGGAAAATTACACAAAATCATATTCTCATCAAAACAAAGCTTTTACGAAAAGAATTATGCTTATAAACTTTAAGGAAAATCACTGAAGAAATAAGATATGGAAAGGAGAGATGTATATAATTCATATAAAACTGTAACAGACAAAATAAATCATCACAAACTCACTGCACATGAATTCTTAGATAATAACTGCAACTTCTCCTTTGATTTCCTGAATAAAGAGTTGAAGTACAAGCTACAAGTGTTCCCACCTCTGATTTCCAACCTGTTCTATGACTAAAATATAGATACATATAGACCAAAACCATTTTCCCCTCTCTCAGGGTTGAATCCTTTAGTTTAGGAACTGATTCCATGAGGTGTTCAACAAAACCCTAATGTCTAGAGATGTTAAAACAAATCCTCTATTTAACTTTACTGAACTACCCTCATAAATGAGGCCCAAGTTTACATAAAAATAGCCTAACAATCCTATTTACCCTTCACTACATCATTCTTACACCAAGGACAAGTAATTACATCATGATAATTCGAATCTAGCTGATAAAACTGAGAAACAGTGATTCCAAGCAAAAGTGCAGCATGCTAGGAGAAAGCGCAACGAATTTGGGAAAATTGATTTTGGAGGCCTTCCTGAGGTCCAAATTCTGATCTTGATGGCTCATTGTAAAGTTGTGGATGTCTACTGCATTATGGAATATTCAAGAGTTGAAAAAATTTGCTTCTACTCCTCAAAAACTTCATTCTCCTAGTGGTACTCTCAAAAGCACAGCGAGCTCTTCAAAAAGAGGACAAAGAGGTGGTTTTTGAGTAGTTTTTAGCCTTTCCACCTACCAAAACTTGTTGAAGTTCTACTCCCAAAGGCTAGAAGTGATGTACAAGTAATGAGGAATATAAATATGCAAACAAAATGTCATTTGGAATCCTCCATCAAAATCGCAGCGTGAGGCACATTGTGTTTTTGACCTAGTGATTGTCTCAAAAATTTCCAAAAATTCACCAAAAACCAAAATTTCTCCAAATTTCTTCAAAATTGGTCCATAGTTTCTCAATGAAGTCCAGAGTAGGTATGCTATTCTATAAGGGAAGAATCAGCAAGAAAATCCAACTTTTCCTTCTCTTTTGGCTTGATTAGGGTTTCCTTGAGTTTTTCCTTCAACTGCCTGATCTTGACTTAGGAAACTTGATTCCCTATGTAGTAATGAGCAGCCATGTATCTTTGCAACTTGTTGTCTCTATTGGACATCTTAAGAAGCTTTTCCAAATGACAATTCGATTTGTCAAGCCAGAACTACCTATTCTCATTGATTTCTATTGCAATTTGGTCAGCTGAAGACATTTGCTCTCTTTGTTGCTGAAGTGCCATTTTGAGCCCTCTAGTCCTTCGCCTCTTCCTTGTCACCTACTCTTGATGCTCATCTGAATAATATGTGTCAAATATTGTCATCTGAATAGGATAGATATTCTAGGCTCAAGTAGTTTTTGAGTTTATAGGGTTTAGACGTTGGATTAGGGATGAAAACCAAGTAGCTAGGTCTAAAGATCAAAGGGTTACAGCATAAAATATATGGAGGAGCAAGGTAGCAATACTTTTGTGATGGATTTAGGATTTTTTTTCAGCGTAGTATAGGGTTTGAAAGAGTAAAAATATCTTAATGAGCATGTGCACCATGAATTCATTAAGTAAGAAGGAAAATTACACAAAATGATATTCCCATCAAAACAGAGATTTTATGAAAAGAATTATGCTTATAACCATTAAGGAAAATCAGTAAAGAAATAAGATATGGAAAGGAGAGATGTATATCATTCATATAAAACTATAACAAAGAAAATACATCATCACAAACTCACTGCACACGAATTCCTAGATAATAGTTGCAACTGTTCCATTGATTCCCTGAATAAAGAGTTGAAGTACAAGCTATAAGTGTTCCCACCTTTGATGTCCAACATGTTCTATGACTGAAAGCTAGATACATATAGATCAAAACCATATTCCCCTCTCTTAGGGTCGAATCCTTTAGTTTAGGAACTAATTACATGAGGTGTTCAACAAAACCCTAATGTCTAGGGAGGTTAAAACAAATCCTCCATTTAAACTTTGACTAAACTGCCCTCATAAATGAGGCATAAGTTTACATAAAAACAACCTAACAAACCTATTTACCCTTCATTACATCATTATTACACCAAGGAAAAGTAATTACATCATGATAATTTAAATCGAGCTGATAAAACTAAGAAACAGTGGTTCCAGGCAAAAGCACGACGAATTCACTCCAAAGCTTAAAATGCAAGGAGAAAGCACACCGAATTTGGGAAAATTAATTTTTGGAGGCCATCCTAAGGTCCAAATTCTGATCTTTATCGCTAATTGGAAAGTTGTGGATGTCTGGTACATGATATAATACTCAAGATCTGAAAAATATTGCTTCTATCCATCCAAAACTTCATTCTCTGAGAGGTACTCTCAAAAGCACAACGAGCTCTTCAAAAAGAGGGCAGAGAGGTGGTTTTTGAGTAGTTTTTAGCCTTTTCCATCCACCAAAACTTGTTAAAGGTCTACTCCCAAATGATATAAGTGATGAAAAAGTGATGAGGAATCTAAATATGCAAAAAAATGTCATCCGGAGTCCTCCATCAAAAGCGCAATGTGAGGCACGATGTGTTTTTGACCTAGTCATTGTCTCAAAATTTTCCAAAAATTCACCAAAAACCAAAATTTCTCCAAATTTCTTCAAAATTGGTCTAGATTTGCTCAATGAATTCCTCAGTATGTATTCTATGCTATGAGGGAATAATCAACAAGCAAATCCAACTTTACCTTCTCTTTTGGCTTGATTAGGGTTTCCTTGAGTTTTTCCTTCATCTGTCTGATCTTGAATTTCGAGACCTAATTCCTTGTGTAGCAATGAGAAGCCATGTGTATTTGCAACTTGTTGTCTCTATTAGCCCTCTTAAGAAGCTTCTCCAATTGAAAATTCACTTTGTCAAGCCAAAACTCCCTATTCTCATTGATTTATGCTGCAATTAAGTCAACTGAAGACATTTGCTCTCTTTATTGCTAAAGTGCCCTTTTGAGCCCATTAGTCCTTGGCCTCTTCCTTGTCACCTATGCTTGATGCTCATCTGAATCATCTATGTCAACTACTACTTTTCCCTATACATCCTCTTTGATAACATCAACCTTATGCTTACTCAAGAGTAGTTGATTTACCTTCAATTGCTTATTCTCCTGCTCTAGGAATGAAGTCATGAAATTGGCCTTGGAAAAACTCTACTTAAGCTCTTTGATCTCAGAATATTTCTCCATGATGACCTGCTCTATTGTCTTATGCTCCTCATTAACCTTCAAGTCTACCAGATTGGTGTCAATATGGAATGGCTCCTCACCTTACAAAGGTGCCTCATGCTGTGATGGTGATCCATGTTCTGCTGATGTAAGCTTGGCCCCTTCCACAATGTGTGGTGTAAACACAAGCCTCCTTCCTCTCTGATATGTTTGAGTCACCTCAGGCCTAGGTGTTCCCTTGACTGCAATTTTTCTAGATGAGCCAATCTCCATATGCTTGGATGATGTTGATGGTGTACTTTGGCTTGTAGATTGACTAGCAGAAGGCAAAAAGACATTTGATTGAATGAATGTCTCCCAAGTGACGTTATTTTGTGCAAGATGATGAAATACAATGATTTTAATGAGGGCATGGTGAAAAAGTCTAGTTTGATTATCACTTTTTTTATGTTGCACCCTTCCTGCCATTTTACCCAAGCTCTTATAGAGGTAGTAGGGTAGGTTAAGTGGTTTTACCCTTGTGAAATGCATGAGCAGCCTAGCATGATACTTGTACAATCTAGAAAATCTTCACTCACATGTAAAATACTTCATAATGATCTTCATCAATGGGGAAAACTTCTCAAGGAGTCGTCCAAAAGGAAAAACCTTCTTAATGTTGTGTTTATAGTGACCTTTGATGAAGGGTTGATAATTTTGCACATCCAAGTCCAAGCTCTTAAACCATTTTTCTCCACTGTTTGGTATTCCTTTGGCTACTGCTATGACTTCAGTTGAAATTGTGAAGCTGAACCCCACAACAGTGACCTTATCTCTCCTAAGACTAGTGGCAAACAATTTGGTTAACTTAGCATGATACTTGACCTGTTGAACTTGCTCACAAAACCCTAAACACCCTTCATTTTGGAAGCATTGCTTGGATAGTGGGGAGGACATTAGCTTATGGGTGTTGAGTGGTTCATACCTTGAAATTTGACATCCCTTATTATAGGACTTCTTTTCTTCTTCCATGTTGGTAGTGTGCAAGGGAAAACCCTAGTGGGAAAAACAGGGGAAGTAGATGAGGGGATAGTATGAAGGGTTTAGGGAATGGAAATGAGGGTAGGAAATTTTAGGGAAGTAAATAGGGGTGTTAGTGAACTGTGGGAAGTGGAAAGGGATGAAATGGGTGTAGGATATGGTCTAGGGAAACTAAATACAGTCCCAACTAGGAAAATTGCCAGAAACGCAGTAAGGAGGACAAATAGAGGGTATGCACCATAAAAACAAGGAAATGAATTGATATGAGGTGTTAAGATGCTTCATCTTACTTGTAGAAAGCTGATGAAAACTTAAATTGACCTTTGAGAACCATTGAAAGTGATTTTATAGCTATTGGAGTGAAAATGCAACATGCTTTCTTGAAAGCACAATGTCACTGCTGGAAAGTGCAGCATGGCTACTTTGAAATCACCTTTTGAAGGATCTTTTAGCTCTAAAAACACTGTGGAGGTGGCTTGTTGGTGAGTGAGAGCTCTTTTTGGATGAACTAAGTAAGATAAATGAATTGGTGTCGTATTTTATAGCTTGTAAAAGTCAAATTCCTCATAGTGGTAGGGTGGTCGACCATAGGTTTTTCACTTTTTCCTTTGAAACTATGTAGCTTTGGCAAATTCAATGCAACTTTGGAATATTTAGAACTTATTACATGATATTAGAAATAAAGTACATTTTGAAACAAACACTTTTTGTGTAAATTCCCTATCACTACTTCATCATTTGTCGGATTTATGAATGAAATGACAGATTTTGATGACTTTGACCCTAATGACCTAATGGTGATACTGAGCTGAATGAGGACCATGATTCTATGATTGAGATGCTCATGCTGAATTTTCATTGATGGCATATCCAACTAAATGATGGCAGTGACCGGAACATGAAAATTTTGAAGGAGTAGTAATAGACTTAGACACACTAGCCAGTGACCAAATTTTATTTTGACAACCTAGTCGAATGATAAAAAATTGACTTAAGACCCTAACATAAACCTTGTAAGAGCATATTTAATAACTGGGGACTGGAAGAACTGACAGACACTAAAATTGGCTCCAGCTGGGGATGGTAGCTCCTTTAGGAGGTGTCAAGAACGTTGTAGACCAAGTAGCCTTATCCATTAGGCATGGAGTCAAATAAAAATTTAAACTCAAAATTGTAAACTAACTGACAAACTGAACTGACTTGACTATAAAATGTTAGAAAATTATATATTACGGAGCAATGGAACACATAAAATATTGCAGAAATATAAACACAGAAAACGTACAAAACAAGAGAGACACAGATATACGTGGTTCACCTAGTTTGGGCTACGTCCACCCCGAACAGCCAGTCCTTCCTTTCTATTAT